>JAHRHZ010000275.1:172523-291488 GCA_024137785.1 Ginglymostoma cirratum
TCCTGCTCCTATGATGCTGCTTGACCTGCTGTGTTCATCCAGCCCCATGCTTGTTATCTCGGATTCTCCAGCATCTGCAGTACCTTTTATCTCTGTGGATGTAGTGTATCTGGATTTCCAGAAGGCATTTGACAAGGTGCCACACCAAAGGCTGATACATAAGATAAAGTTGCATGGTATTACAGGTAATGTATTGGCACAGATAGAGGATTGGTTGACTAGTAGAAAGCAAAGAGTAGGAGTAAATGAGTGTTTTTCTGGTTGGCGGTCAGTGGCTAGTGGTGTGCCTCAGGGATCAGTGTTGGCACCGCAATTGTTTACAATTTACATAGATGATTTGGAGTTGGGGACTAAGTGTGGTGTGTCAAAATTTGCAGAT
Source organism: Ginglymostoma cirratum (assembly GCA_024137785.1). Classification (NCBI taxonomy): domain Eukaryota; kingdom Metazoa; phylum Chordata; class Chondrichthyes; order Orectolobiformes; family Ginglymostomatidae; genus Ginglymostoma; species Ginglymostoma cirratum. The sequence continues at coordinate 172,903 of JAHRHZ010000275.1, forward strand.
GACACGAAGGTGAGTGGTAGAGCAAAGTGTGCAGAAGACACAAAGTCTGCAGAGGGATATAGATAGTCTAAGTGAGTGGGCAAAGGTCTGGCAGATGGAGTACAATGTTGATAAGTGTGAGGTCATCCATTTTGGTAGAAATAACAGCAAAATGGACTGTGTTTTAAATGGTAAAAAATTGCAGCACGCTGTTGTGCAGAGGGACTTGGATGTCCTTGTGCATGAATTGCTAAAAGTAGGATTGCAGGTGCAGCAGGTGATTAAAAAGGCAAATGGAATTTTGTCAGTCATTGCTAGAGGGATGGAGTTTAAAAACAGGGAGGCTATGCTGCAGCTGTATAGGGTCCTGGTGAGTCTGCACCTGGAGTACTGTGTGCAGTTTTGGTCTCCTTACTTGAGAAGGGATATACTAGCACTGGAGGGGGTACAGAGGAGATTCACTCGGTTGATTCCAGAGTTGAGAGGGTTGGATTATGAGGACAGACTGAGTAGACTGGGATTATACTCATTGGAATTCAGAAGAATGAGGGGAGATCTTATAGAAACATATATGATTATGAAGGGAATAGATAAGGTGGAGGCAGGGAGGTTGTTTCCACTAGCAGGTGAAACTAGGACTAGAGGGCATCGCCTCAAAATAAAAGGAAGCAGACGTAGGACTGAGGTCAGGAGGAACTTCTTCACCCAAAGGGTTGTGAATCCGTGGAATTCCCTGCCCAGTGAAGCGGTTGAAGTTACCCCGCTGAATGTTTTTAAGGCAAGGCGAGATAAATTTTTGAATAGTAAAGGAATTAAGGGTTATGGTGAGTGGGCGGGTAAGTGGAGCTGAGTCTCAAAAAGATCAGCCATGATCTTATTAAATGGCGGGGCAGGCTCGAGGGTCCAGATGGCCTATTCCTGTTCCTAGTTCTTATGTTTCAGAACTCTTGAATTCAGGCATTAGAGACCATTGCATCTTTCAAGCCAATCTAGTTTGACCTACAGGGTGGGCAGGATAATTCAACTGTTAAAATTCTGCTGTTCTTTTTCAAAGAGCTGCAGTATTTCAGCACCAACTGAGGTCTCCCCAAAGTATGTGATGGATCAAATGAATTTAAATCAGTCACATGCTGCGAAGTTAGCAGATTCAGAATGTGATATGTTGAGTCAGACACCCAAGACGTATAGACTTGAGCAGTGAAACACACCTAGGAACAATTTTTTAAAAAGCGCTCAATTGCTGACAAAAAAAAAGTCATAGAATCATACAGCATCGAAACAGACCCTTCGGTCCAACCAGTCCAAACCGATCATGTTCCCAAACTAAACTAGTCCCACCTGCCTGCGCTTGGCCCATATCCTTCCAAACCTTTCCTATTCATGAACATATCCAGATGTTTTTTAAACACTGCAACTATATCGGCATCCACGATTTTGTCTGGCAGTTCATTCCACACGTGAACCACTCTCTGCAGAAAAAAAGTTGTTCCTCATGTCCTTTCTAAATCTTCCTCCTCCCACCTTAAAAAATGCCCTCTAGTTTTGAACTCCCCCACACTCGGGAAAGGACCCTGGTTGCTCACCTTATCTAATCCTCTCATGATTTTAATAATCTCAATGAGGTCACCCCTCAACTTTGTGCACTCCAGTGAAAAATGTCCCAGTCTTTTCAGTCTATTTGCATATCTCAAACCCTCCATTCCTGGCACCATCCTGGTAAATCTTTTCTGAACTTCTCCAGTTTAATAAAATCCTTCCTATAACAGGGTGACCAGACTGCACTCAGTACTTCGGAAGAGGCCTCACCAATGTTTTGTACAACCTAAACATGACATTCCAACTCCTACACTCAAAGGTCTGAGCAATGAAGGCAAGCATGCTAAACACCTTTTTAACTATGCTGTCTACCTGAGATGCAAATTTCAAAGAATTATGTATTTTAATCCCCTAGGTCTCTGTTCTACAACATTACCCAGGGCCCTATCATTAATTGTATAAGTCCTGTCCTCATTCATATTGCCAAAATGCAATACCTCACATTTATCCAAATTAAGCTCCATCTGCCATATCTGAATACTTGCTTTCATTCATCTCATTCAATTGCAAAGTAAAAGCAAGTGACTCACATTCCAATAACTAAAGGCAGAAGCTCATGAGTGCCTGAACTATAAATGTCATTCTTTCCCCTCCCTCTTTCTTATTTGGGTCTCCTTAATGCTCCATAACGAAATACCACAAAACCTGTGTTCACACAGACAGTTTATCAAGAACTAGAAAATACAAAATAATAGGATGGATTCGCTCGCTTCTAATGAGAATTACCCAACAGATGATATAATGCAGTGCTGGGAAACTGCCAGATTTTATAAAAAGTGCAGGATATACCCACATTCTACTGGTACATTTATACTGAACTGATGACAACACACTGCCTTACCATCTCGACAAATTTAAAGCTCTTTTCATTAATGAAGGGGGACCTAAACACAGAATATACATTTTGAATACTGAAATGCATTTCAAAAGAAATTATTTAATTTCTCCAAATCAACCGACATTCAACATGCAATCATAGAGATTTGCAACACAGAGAAATGCCATGCGGCCATTGGTTTTGACCAGTGTGGACACAATTATTGAACTATTCTAATCCCATGTTCCAGCCCTTGGTCCATAGCCTTGTGTGCCTTGGCAATACAAGATCCACCCTGCGATAATAACCAAAACAGAATCCCCTTCGTCCTCACGTACCACCCCACCAACCTCCGGATCCAACGCATCATGCTCCGACACTTCCACCATCTGCAATCCGACCCCACCACCAAAGACATTTTCCCTCCTAACCCTTATCTGCTTTCTGGAGGGACCACTCTCTTCGTGACTCCCTTGTCGACTCCACACTCCCCACCAGCCCCACCAGCCCCGGCACTTTTCCCTGCAACCACAGGAAGTGCTACACCTGCCCCTACACCTCCCCCCTCACCCCCATCCCAGGCCCCAAGAAGACCTTCCACATCAAACAGATGTTCACTTGCACATCTGCTAATGTGGTATATTGTATCCGCTGTTCCAGATGTGGCCTCCTCTACATCGGGGAAACCAAACGGAGGCTTGGGAACCGCTTTGCGGAACACCTACGCTTGGTTCGCACTAAACAACTGCACCTCCCAGTCACGAACCATTTCGACTCCCCCTCCCACTTCTTGGATGACATGTCCATCCTGGGCCACCTGCAGTGCCACAACGATGCCACCCGAAGGTTGCAGGAACAGCATCTCATATTTCGCATGGGAACCCTGCAGCCCAATGGTATCAATGTGGACTTCACAAGCTTCAAAATCTCCCCTCCCCTGACTACATCCCAAAACCAGCCCAGCTCGTGCCCGCCTCCTTAACCTGTCCTCCCACCTACCCACTCCTTCCACCTCAAGCCCCACCCCCACCTCCTACCTACTAGCCTCATCCCGCCTCCTTGACCTGTCCATCCTCCCTGGACTAACCTATTGCCTCCCTAACTCCCCACCTACACTCACCTTTACTAGCTCCAACCCCGCCTCCTTGACCTGTCTCCTCTCCACCTATCTGCTCCTTTATCCATCTTCTATCCGCCTCCCCCTTTCTCACTGTTTATTTCAGAATATCCTTCCCCTCCCCCATTTCTGAAGGGTCTAGACCCGAAACGTCAGCATTCCTGCTCCTCTGATGCTGCTTGGCCTGCTGTGTTCATCCAGCTTTACACCTTGTTGTCTCAAGTTCACATCTAAATACTTTTTAAGTGTTATGAGGACTTCTGCCTCTAATACTCTTACAGGCAATGAGTTTCTGATTCCCACCACCTTCTGGGTGGAAAGTGTTTTCCTCACATCTGCATGGGTTTCCTCTGGGTGCTCCGGTTTCCTCCCGCAGTCCAAAGATGTGCATGCTAGGTGGATCGGCTTTGTTAAATTGCCCGTGGTGTTCAGGGATGTGTAGATTACGTGGGTTATAGCAGAGTGGGTCTGGATGGGATGCTTTGAGGTTCAGTGTGGACTTGTTGGGCCGAAAAACCTGTTTCCACACTGTAGGGATTCTATGATCTATGATCTTACCTTTTGCTCCTTACCTTAAATCAATGCCCCCAGTCACTGAACTCTCCATCAATGGAAAGGCTTCTTTCTTTCTACCCCAATTGTGCCTTTTATAATTTTAACTCATTTCAATCATATCCCCTCTTAATCTATTCTGCTATAAGGAAAACAATTTGTCCAATCACTTTTTATGGCTGAAACTCCCCAGCACAGGTAACAGCCTGGTAAATCTCCTGCACTCTCTCCAGCATACCATATCCTCCTACAATGTGAATTCTAGAACTGCACAAATATTGAAGTCGTGGCCTAACCAAACGTTTATACAGTTTCAGTATAATTGCCCTGCTCTTAAACTCTATGCCTTGGCTACTAAAGGCAAGTATACCATTCTGCCTTCTTAATCATTTTACCCACCTGTCTGAAAACAACCAGTGTGCATGCATACCATGGTGCCTCTGATCTTCAGTGCTTCCCAGGGTCCATCATCTATTCCTTTGCCTTGTTTGTCCTGCTCAAGTGTATCATCTCATATTTACCCAGATTGAATTCCATTTGCCACTGATCTGCCCATCTGACCAGCCCATCCTCTTATAGTCTAAGGCTATCCTATGCACCACCCTACCAGATCTTTGAATAATCTGCAAACTCACTGATCAACACTCCTACATTCAAATCCAAATCATTTATGAAAGAAGCCAACAGCAAGGGCCCAACACTGACACCTGTGGGACTCCACTGGACAAGACTTTCAGGTGGAAAAACACCCACGAACCATCTCCCTCTGCTTCTTGCCACTCAGCCAATTATAGATCCAATTTGCCAAATTTCCTTGGATGCCATGTGCTCTTACTTTTGTTATCAGTCTTCCATGTGGGACCTTATCAAAAGCCTTGCTGAAGTCCAAATAGGCCTCACCAAAAGCATTGCACTCATTTACACACGTGGTCACCTCTTTAAAAGATCAAGTTGGTCAGACACGCCCTCCCCATGACAAAATTACTCTGATTGATCTTGATTAATAACTGCCTCTCTAAATGCAGATTAATTCTTTCCCTCAGAATTTCTTCCAGTAGTTTCCCCACCACAGGTTAGACTGACTGGCCTGTAGTTTCCCGATTTAATCCTTGCTCCCTTTTTGAATGGCATAACCACATTGGCTGTCCTTCAGTCCTCCAGCACCTCCCCTGTGGTCAGAGAGAAACTTAACATTTCTGAAAACACCCTGCTATGTCCTGTCTTGTCTCACTCAACCTGGGATATATCATCCGTTCTGAGGAAGGATCACCGGACCCAAAATGTTAACTTTGTTTTTTCCGTCACAGATGCTGCCAGACCTGCTGATGTTTTCCAGCAAAGTTGTTTTTGTGCTGGGATATATTTCATCCAGCTCTCAAAATTTATCAACTTTTAAGCCTGCCAAACCACACAGAACGTCCTCTATATCTACGCTAATTCCTTTAATTGTATTACAGACATTCTCCCTGATTTTTATACCCATATCTTCCCTCTCAATAGTGAACACCGACCAAAGTATTCTTTTGGAACCCTACCTCCATCCTCTGACTCCATGCAAAGTTAACACTGTTGTGCTTAAAGAGCCCTCTTCTTTCCCTTGTTATCTGCTTACTCTGAATGTACCTGTAAAACAACTTCAGATTTTCCTTTTTTTACCTGCCAGTACGTTTTCATATCCCCTTTTAGCTTTTCTAATAGAGTCATAGAGGTCTGCAGCACGAAAACATGCCCTTAGGCCCAACTTGCTCATGTTTTCACAAGTGTTTTCACAATTAAACTAGTCCTATTTGCTGTGATTTATCCATATCCCTCCATAGCTATCCCATCCAGGTATTTGTCATACTGTTTTTTAAATTACGGAATTGTACTCACTTCCACCAGTACCTCTGGCAGCCTGTTCCAGACACTGACCACCCTCTGTGTGAAGAAAATTGCCCCTCTGGGCCCTTTTGTATCTCTCCCCTCTCACCTTCAATCTACACTCTCTAGTTGCAGACTTTCCTATCGTGGGGATAAAACTGTTGGTTATCTGCCTTACCTATACCTCTCATGATCTTATTTAGATACCTCAATAAGGTCACTCCTCAGTCTCTTATGCCGCACGGCAAGAAGTCCCAGCCTATCCAACCTATATATATACATAAATGATCTGGAGGAAGGTATAGGTGGTCTGATTAGCAAGTTTGCAGATGACACTAAGATTGGTGGAGTAGCAGATAGTGAAGGGGACTGTCAGAGAATGCAGCAGAATATAGACAGATTGGAGAGTTGGGCGGAGAAATGGCAGATGGAGTTCAATCCAGGCAAATGCGAGGTGATGCATTTTGGAAGATCCAATTCAAGAGCGAACTACATGGTAAATGGAAAAGCCCTGGGGAAAACTGATGTACAGAGAGATCTGGGTGTTCAGGTTCATTGTACCCTGAAGGTGGCAACGCAGGTCGATAGAGTGGTCAAGAAGGCATACGGCATGCTTTCATTCATCGGACGGGGTATTGAGTACAAGAGTTGGCAGGTCATGTTACAGTTGTATAGGACTTTGGTTCGACCACATTTGGAATACTGAGTACAGTTCTGGTCGCCACATTACCAAAAGGTGGTGGATGCTTTGGAGAGGGTGCAGAGGAGGTTCCCCAGGATGTTGCCTGGTATGGAGGATGCTAGCTATGAAGAAAGGTTGAGTAGATTAGGATTATTTACATTAGAAAGACGGAGGTTGGGGGGGACCTGATTGAGGTCTACAAAATCATGAGAGGTATAAGACAGGGTGGATAGCAAGAAGCTTTTTCCCAGCGTGGGTGACTCAATTACTATGGGTCACGATTTCAAGGTGAGAGGGGAAAAGTTTAAGGGAGATATGCGTCAAAAGTTCTTTACGCAGAGGGTGGTGGGTGCCTGGAACGCGTTGCCAGCAGAGGTGGTAGAGGCGGGCACGATAGCGTCGTTTAAGATGTATCTAGACAGAAACATGAATGGGCAGGGAGTAGAGGGATACAAATCCTTGGAAAATAGGCAACAGGTTTGGTTAGAGGATCTGGATTGGCGCAGGCTTGAAGGGCCGAATGACCTGTTCCTGTGCTGTAATTTTCTTTGTTCTTTTGTTCAACCTCTCATTATAACTCAAATCGTCCAGTCCAGGTAGGATCCTATTAAATCTTTTCTGCACTCTTTCTAATAATTAGGAGATTTTTAATATAGGAGATTAATAAAGGAGAATAAAGAATAATAAAGGAGATTAATAATCCCCTTTCTATAATAGGTGACCAGAACTGCATGCAGTACTCTAACTGTGGCCTTATCAATGCCTTGTACAGCTGCAACAAAATGTCCTATCTCCTACACTCAGTGCTCAGAACAATGAAAACAAAAATGCCGAAAGCCTTCTTCTCTACCCTGTCTACTTGTGACTTTACTTTCAAAGAGCTATTTACCATACTGCTAGAACTCTTAGTTCTATCTCACTTCCCTGAGCCCCACCATTGACTGTATAGGTCCTGCCCCAGTTTGACCCACCAAAATGCAATACTTTGCGTCTATCTAAATTAAACTCCATCTGCCAATCCTCAGCCCACTGGCCCAGTTGATCAAGGTCTCACTGCATTCCCACATAACCTTCTTCACTGTCCACTATACCAGCAATCTTAATGTCATCCACAAACTTATTATCCATATCTCTCAGATTCTCATCCAAATCATTTATATAAATAACACAAATAACAGTGGACCCTGTACTGATCCCTGTGGCACATCGCTGGTCACAGGCCTCCAGTCTGAAAAACAACCTTGTACCACCACCCTCTGTCTTCTACTGTCAAGCCAATTTTGTTTCAATTGGATAGCTCTCCCTAGATTTCGTGAGATTTAATCTTACTCAACAATGTACCATGCGGTACCTTGTCAAGGGCCTTGCTAAAGTAGACAATGTCTGCCGCAATGCCCTCATCTAATTTCTTGGTCACCCCTTCAAAAAACTCAATCAAATTCATGAGGCATGATTTCCCAAGCACAAAGCCATGCTGACTAGCCAAAATGAGTCCTTGCCTCTCCAAACGCCTGTAAGATCCTATTGCTCAGAATACCCTCTAACAAATTATCCACCACAAACGTTAAGCTTACTGGTCTGTAGCTCCCAGGCATTACCGTGCAGCCTTACTTTCCTTTTACAGAATCCCCAGAGTGTGGAAACAGGCCATTCGGCCCAACAAGTCCACACCAAACCTCTGAAGAGCATCCCACCCGGACCCATCCCTCTACCTGTCCCTGCATTTCTCATGGCTAATGCACCTAACCCACACATCTCTGAACACCATGGATAATTTAGCATGGCCAATCCACCTAACTTGCACATCTTTGGACTGTGGGAGAAAACCGCAACACCCAGCGGAAACCCACGCAGACACGGAAAGAATGTGCAAACTCCACACAGATAGTCACCCGAGGCTGGAATTGAACCCAGGTCCCTGGCGCTGCGAGGCAGCAGTGTTGACCACTGAGCCCCCCATATGCCTTCATTAATGCCACAATATTAGCCACCCTCCAATCTTCAGGCACTTCACCGTGGCTGTCGATGATACAAATATCTCCGCTAGGGGCCCTGAAATTTCCTCCTTCACCTCTCTCAAAGGCCTGGGATACACTCCATCAAATCCTGGGTATTTATCAACCCAAATGCATCTTAAGACTTTCAGCACCCACTCTTCTGAAATGTGGTTTCTCTTCAAGATATCGCTATTTCTATCCTTTTAAAGACTCCTCTTGCACATTCTATACTCCTTTACGGTTTCTGCTGCTTTGAGCCCTCAGTATCTGCCATAAGCCTCCTTTTTTCTCTTAATGCAACGTTGTTTATTCCCTGACAGTCAGGGTTCACAGGATTCAGTGGTCCCACCTTTTTTCTTTAATGGAAAATGTTGGCCTTGTACTCTCCATATTTCCTTTTTGAATGCACCCCACTATTCTGAGATAGATTTATCTGAAAGTATCTTTTCCCGATACACTCTGGCCAAATCATATTTAATCTTATTAAAATCAGCCTTGCTCCCGGTTGAGAACTTTGACTTCAGGCTCATTCTTGTCCTTGCCCATGACAATCTAGAATCCAAGGGAGTTATGATTGCTGTCTGCAAAATGATATTTTCTCATGGCTAATGCACCTAACCCACACATCTCTGAACACCATGGATAATTTAGCATGGCCAATCCACCTAACTTGCACATCTTTGGACTGTGGGAGAAAACCGCAACACTGATATTTTAACCCACCTTTGTTACTTAGAATTAAGTCCAGGATTGCCCCTTTTCTTGTAGGGCCTTCTACATACTGGCTTAAAAAGCTGCCCTGAGTACATTTTAAGAATTATGAGCCCTCTAAACCTTTCACATTATAATGAGCCCAGTTAAATGTTGGGCGGTTGAAATTCGCCACTATCACTACCCTATTACTTTACACTTGCCTGTAATTTGCCTACATATCTACTTTTCTATTTCTCTTGGATTTTTAGGGAGCCTATAGTAAATTATCAGCAATGTGATTGTTCTTATTTGCTTATTTAGTTCTACCAATATAGCTTTTGAGGAGCCTTCAAAGATGTCAGCCTTCCTTACTGCTGTAATAAATTCCCTATTCAAAACTGCCTCACCTCCTCACTTTGATATACTGGAATGAAATACTGACTTGTGTATCATCAACTGCTTACATTTTGTCTGTAGACTTCACAGAAAGCACACTCCTTGAAACATGTCTGCTTTTCACCCCATTCCCCAAGGTGATCTTTGCTTACTGCATATAATTTTTAAGAAGAATTTCCACATTGATTTAAACATTATAAATATTCCTTAACACCACTGAATTCAAGTTTGTAGACACTAACCCGACAGTATTTTCACCTTAAAGTCAGAAGATCATGGACCTGAGTACATGCTAATATTAGGCTAATATTATTGTACATTACTCAAAGCTTGCAGTATAGACACCGTCATTCAAATAATAGGTCAGATCTATTGGAGTGGATGTAAATGATCCTGTCAACTAATAGCAGTGGGGAGAATTCCCAGTTTCCTTCCTTAACTTACTACTCTTTTATTCATTCTTCCTTCTGTAATTTGACTGTCATAATTATCATCAATATTTGCAATGGGAAAAGAATGGTAGTGCATCGAAGATTACCATTGATGTAAAGTGCCTAGAGATGTCCGCAGAACACGATATTGCTCATAAAAATGCAAATTTTTCAAAAGAATTCATGTCTATTCTGCAGATAGCTATCATAAAATATTGCACAAGAACCAAGTGTGTACCTTTCATTCTCCACAGGGCACTTGGATCTCCAGTCGCTAAGGTGGCTGTCATACTCCACTGACAATATCCTGAGATTGGGGCAGTCTGCAGCCAACCAGGTCTGAATGCAAATCAGCAGTACAGACACATTAGGTTAAAAGGAAGGACTGTTAAAAATCATTCAAAGTGACTTCTAAACTCGTAACCATAACATATGACATTTTACATTGCTCCAACGGTAGGCATAGGAAATTGCTGAATCAATACTTTTTCAAAGTCAATGTTTTCAATGCATGACACGAAAAGCACAAAATTGCACTGCTTTTTAAAAATTGTTTAACAGGTTTGAAATTCTTGTAACCTCCATGAATAAAAGCAAGGGGTTTCATGATGGACTACCAAATTCATTCATAGAATCGTGACAGTGTGGAAGCAGGCCATTCAGCCCATCAAGTCACACCAACCCACTGAAGAGCATTCCTTCCAGACCCATGCCCCTACCCGATCTCTGTAACCCTGCAGTTCCCACAGCTAACTCATCTAGCCAGCACATCCCTGAACATTATTGGCAATTTAGCATGGTCAATCCACCTAACTTACACATCTTTGGATTGTGGGAGGAAACCCATGCAAACACGGGGAGAATGTGCCAACTCTACACAGATGGTCGCCTGAGGGTGGAAGCGAACCCAAGTCCCTGTCACCGTGAGGCAGCAGTGCTAACCACTGAACCCCCGTGCCGGCCCTGCCATTACTCATGGTGCAGCACATAAGGAAGCCATTCAAGCAGGGATAGTGAATATGAATGTAGTGCTAGTAGAGGACAGTACAGTTAGGCTGATAAATACAGTTTTATGTGCCAACAGCAACAGTCCATGGTGGCTCAGTGGTTAGCATTGCTGCCTCACAGCACTAGGGACTCAGGTTCGATTCTACCCTCAGGTGACTGACTGGATGGAGATTGCATGTTCTCCTCGTGTCTGCATGGGTTTCCTCCAGGTGCACCAGTTTCCTTCTGCAATCCAAACATGTGCAGGCTGGGTGAATTGGCCATGCTAAATTACCCCATTGTGTTCAGGGATGTGTAGATTAGGTGCATTAACCATGGAAAATGCAAGGTTACAGGGAGGGGTTGGAGAGATGGATCTGGGTAGGATGGTCTTTGGCTGAAGGGATTCTATGTAAGAATCCAAACAGCTGTGTTGCTTGCCTGTTGCCGGGGTTCAGGACATTTCTAAAATTTATTTGTGGGATGCGGGCATCGCTGGCTGGTCAGCGTTTCTTGCCCATCCCTAATTGCCCTTGAAAAGGTGGTGGTGAGCTACCTTCTTGAACCGCTGCAGTCCTCCTGCTGTGGGTTGACTCACAATGCTATTAGGGAGGGAATTCTAGGATTTTGACCCAGCAACAGCGAAGGAACGCCAATACATTTCCAAGTCAGGATGGTGACTGACTTGGAGGGGAACTTGCAGGTGGTGGTGTTCCCATATATCTGCTATTCTTGTCCTTCTGGATTGAAGTGGTCGTGGGTTTGGAAGGCGCTGTCCGAGGATCTTTGGTGAATTTCTGCAGTGCATCTTGTAGTACACACTGCTGCTACTGAGCATCGGTGGTGGAGGGAGTGAATGCTTGTGGACGTAGTGCCAATCGAGCAGGCTGTTTTATCCTAGATGGTGTCCAGCTTCTTGAGTGTTGTTGGGGCTGCACTCATCCAGGCAAGTGGGGAGTATTCCATCACACTCCTGACTCATCCCTTGTAGATGGTGGACAGGCGTTAAGGAGTCAGGTGAGTTACTCGCTGCAGTATTCCCAGCTTCTGGCCTGCTCTTGCTGCCACTCTGTTAATGTGGTGAGTCTAGTTGAGTTTCTGGTCAATGCTAACCCCCAGGACTTTGACAGTGGGGGACTCAGTGATGGGAACACCATTGAATGTCAAGGGACAGTGGTCAGATTGTCTCTTATTGGTGACGGTCATAGCCTGGCATTTGTATGGCGCGAATGTCACTTGCCACTTGTCAGCCCAAGCCTGGATATTGTCCAGATCTTGTTGCATGTGAACATGGACTGCTTCAGTATCTGAGGAGTCATGAATGGTGCTGAACATTGTGCAATCATCGGCGAACATCACCACTTCCGACCTTATGCTGGCGGGAAGGTCATTGATGAAGCAGCTGAAGATAGTTGGGCCTAGAACACTACACTGAGGAACTCCTGCAGAGATGTCCTGGAGCTAAGACGATTGACCTCCCACAACCACGACCATCTTCCTATGTGTCAGGAGCGTTTGCCCCCTGACACCCATCGACTCCAGTTTTGCTCGGGCTCCTTGACGCCACACTCGGTCGAATGCAACCTTGATATCAAGGGCTGTCACTCTCATCTCACCACTGGAATTTAGCTCTTTTGTCCATGTTTGAACCAAGGCTGTAATGAGATCAGGGGCTGAGTGGCCCTGGCGGAACACGAACTCGGCGTCACTGAGCAGGTTATTTTTGAGCGGGTGTTGCTTGATAGCACTGTTGATGACACCTTCCATCACTTTACTGATGATCGATAGGAGACTGATGGGGCGGTAACTGGCCGGGTTGGATTTGTCCTGCATTTTGTGTACAGGACATACTTGGGCAATTTTCCACATTGTCGGGTAGATACCAGTTGTTGTAACTGTACTGGAACAGCTTGGCTAGGGGAGCAGCAAGTTCTGGAGCACAAGTCTTCAGTACTATTGCTGGAATGTTGTCAGGGCCGGTAGACTTTGTAGTATCCAGTGTCGCCAACTGTTTTTTGATATCACATGGAGTGGGTTGAATTGGCTGAAAACCGGGGACCACTGGAGGAGGCCGAGGTGGATCGTCCATTCGGCACATCTGGCTGAAGATTGCTGCGAATGCTTCAGCCTTCCCTTTTGCACTGATGTGCTAGGCTCTTCCATCATTGAAGATAGGGATATTTGTGGAGCCTCCTTCTCCAGCGAGTTGTTTAATTGTCCACCACCATTCACGACTGGATGTGGCAGGACTGCCGAGCTTAGATCTGATCTGTTGGTTGTGGGATCGCTTAGCTCTGTCTATCACTTGCTGCTTTTGCTGTTTGGTATGCAAGTAGTTCTGTTTGGTGGCTGCATCAGGTTGATACCTTATCTTCAGGTATGTCTGGTGCTGCTCCTGGCATACCCTCCTGCACTCTTCATTGAACAAGGGTTGATCCCCTGGCTTGATGGTAATGGTTGAGTGTGGCATATTCCGGGCCATGAGGTTGTAGATTGTGGAGTAAATTCTGCTGCTGTTGATAGCCCACAGCGCCTCATGGATGCCCAGTCTTGAGTTGCTTGATCTGTTCAAAGTCTGTCCCGTTTAGCATGGTGATAGTGCCACACAACATGACGGAGGTTGTTTTCAATGTGAAGACTGGACTTTGTCTCCACAAGGACTGTGTAATGGTCACTCTTACTGATACTGTCATGGACAGGTGCAACCACATTGTGGTTTAAGAGCAATTAGGGATGGGTAACAAATGTAAACCTTTTAACCAATGCCCTCACAAGAATTGTTAGAAAATGTCCTCTGGGCTGCAGTAAGTAGAGAGAACCCAGAGGTCATGGTCTATGCATGTACCAAAGAAAAATAGAAACTATCACGAGTAGACCATTCCGCCCTTTGATTCTTCTCTGCTTCCCCTCTTATCATTTGATCCCTTTAGCCTCTAGTGCTTTATCCAAGTTCTTGAAATCATACAATTTTTTTTGTCTTGACTGCTTTCTGTTGTAGTGAATTTCAGGCTCACCACTCTCAGGGTGAAAAAATTCCTCCTCATCTCAGTCCTAACTGGTTTATTTTGTATCCTGAGACGGTTTCTGGACTCCCTGGCCATGACGAACATCCTTCCTCATCTACCCAGCCCAATTCTGTTCGGATTTTATAGGTTTTTATGACATGTCTCTTCATTCTTCTGGACATCACTGAATATAACATTAACTGATTCAACCTCTACCCTATGTCAGTTCTGCCATCCCAGGAATCAGTCTGGTAAATCTTTACTGTACGTTAATGAAATAGGTAGGACTAATAAAAGGGTTCTGCTTCAAGAGTACGAGCAGAAGGGGGTTAAACTTTTTTTTCCTTTATTTGTTCACAGGATGAGGGTGTTGCTGGCTAGGGCAGCATTTATTGCCCATCCCTAACTGCCCAGAGGCAGTTAAGAATCAACCACATTGCTGTGGGTCTGGAGTCACATGTACGCCAGACCAGGTAAGGATGGCAGTTTCCTTCCCTAAAAGATAATGACCTAATCTGAGGGAACTAAGCTGGTCAAGTGTTTGAAGTTTCAGTGGACGAATATTCTGGGGATAGTGACCATAAAAGTATGGAAAGGGATAAGGATAATGCAAACCATAAGTGTCTAAACTGGGGGAAGGCTTATTTCAATATCATTAGACAGAATGTGCAAGCAGACTCGGAGCAGATATTTGCAGGTAGGTCTACATTTGGAAAGGAAGAGAGTTTTAAAAATAGCATAAAAGTAGTAAAAAAATTCAGGGCCAGTGTGTTCCTCTAAGAAGGAAGAGTAAGGGCAGCAAGTCCAGGGAACACTGGATGACAATGGATAGTGACAGTTTGATAAAGACAAAGAAGCAGATACACGTCAGCAACAGTGTATTAAAAACAGGGAGTCCTTTCAAAAGTATAGACAGTGTCGGAGGTTGTTTATAAAAGATGAGAGCAGAGGGGCCACGAAATATCTTTGGCAGATGGGATCAAGGAAAACCCCAAGGCTTTTTCTAAGTACATTAAGAGTAGGAGGATTACCAAGGGAAGACTGGGATCTATTAGAGACAGGAAAGTCTCTTCTTGGAGACTGTGGACATGGGAGAGATCTTAAATGCATATTTCTCAATATGGATAAAATACTGAAGGACAGGATTAATCAATACTTGGAAAGGCAGGGATTGATTAGAGATAGTTAGCACGGATTTGTTAGAGGAAGATCTTGTCTGGCTAATTTAATTGAGTTTTTTGAAAAGATGACTAAATATATTGATGAGGGTAGTACAGTTGATACAGTTTTAATGGACTTCAGATCGGCCTTTGACAAAGTCCCAAGTGGCCAGCTGATCCAAAAGATAAGAGCCGACGGGAACCAATGCAAGTTGACAAACTGGATCCAAAACTGGCTTACAAATAGGAGGCAAAGGGTGACGGTGGAGGGTTGTTTTTATAACTGGGAGCCTGTGACCAGCAGTATATCAGAGGGATCTGTGTTGGGGGTCTTGCTGTTTGTTATGTACATTAATGACTTGGATGTGAATGTAGAATGACATAAAAAAAATGGTGCTGTTGTTGATAATGAGGAGAATGTTATTAGACTTTAGCCTGAGACCAATCAGCTGGAAATTTGGGCAGAGCAATGGCAGATGGAATATATTCCCGATAAATACGTGGTAATACATTTTGGGAGGTCTAATAAGGCAAAACATAATACAGGAGCAAATACAAAGAACAAAGGGACCTTGGTGTTCAAGTCCATAGATCTCTGAAGGTGTCACCACGGGTACACAGGGTGGTGAAGGTGTATGCCTTCATTAGCCAGGGCATAGAATATAGGAACAAGGAGGTCTTGTTACAACATTATAAAACATGGGTTAGACCATGGATAGAATATTGTGTGAAGTTCAGGTTGCCACATTATTGGAAGGATCTGATTGCACTGGAGAGGGTACAGATGAGATTCTCCAGGATGCTGTCTGGGAAGAAAAGTTTCAGTTATATGCAAAGACTGGATAGGCTGAGTT
Organism: Ginglymostoma cirratum; assembly: GCA_024137785.1. Classification (NCBI taxonomy): domain Eukaryota; kingdom Metazoa; phylum Chordata; class Chondrichthyes; order Orectolobiformes; family Ginglymostomatidae; genus Ginglymostoma; species Ginglymostoma cirratum. The sequence continues at coordinate 189,029 of JAHRHZ010000275.1, forward strand.
TGTTTTCCTTGGAGCAGAGGGAACTGAGGGGCATGTGATTGAGGTGTACGGAATTTTGAGAGGCATGGATCATGAGCATCTCTTCCTTATGTCAGACATATCTAAGACCGGAGGTCACAAGATTAACATGAGGAGAAAGTGGTTTAGAGGAGATCTGAAGACAAATGTTTTCACTCAGAGGTTGGTAGATATATGGAACGTGCTGCCTGAGGGGGTGGTGCAGGCAAGTATTCTTGCAACATTTAAGCAACATCTGGATGAGTACTTAAAATGACAGGCAATGGATCAAATGCAGATAAATGGAATTAGTGTCATTTGATGTTTGTTGGTTGCATAGGCATGGTGTATTGAAGGGCCTGTTTCTATGCTGTATGACTTTATCCAATTACGGATTATTTGGGTTTTAATAGAGGTGTTGACAGAACAAAGAACAAAGAAAATTACAGCACAGGAACAGGTCCTTAGGCCCTCCAAGCCTGCACCGACATGCTGCCCATCACAACGAAAACCACTTACTCTTCCGGGGACCATATCCCTCTATTCCCATCCTATTCATGTATTTGTCAAGATGCCCTTTAAACGTTACTATCGTATCAGCCTCCACCACTTCTGGCAGCAAGTTCCAGGCACCCACCACCGTCTGCGTAAAAAACTTGCCTCGTACATCATTTTTAAACCTTGCCCCTCGCACCTTAAACCTATCCCCCCAAGTAACTGATTCTTCCATCCTGGGAAAAAGCTTCTGTCTGTCAACTCTGTCCATGCCCTTCACAATCTTGTAGACCTCTATCAGGTCGCCCCTCAACCTCGGTCATTCCAGTGAAAACAACCCAAGTTTCTCCAACCTCTTCTCATAGCTAATGCCCTCCATACCAGGCAACATCCTGGTAAATCTTTTCTGTACCCTCTCCAAACCCACCATATCCTTCTGGTAATGTGACGACCAGAATTGAACACAATATTCCAAATGTGGCCTAACTGAAGTTCTGTAAAGCTGCAATATTACCTGTCAAATTTTAAACTCAATGTCCTGGCCAATGAAGGCAAGCATAATGCCTTGTTGACGACCTTCTCCACTTGTGTTGCCACTTTCAGTGTCATGTGTACCTGTACACCCAGATCCCTCTGCCTATCATTACTCTTAAGGGTTCTGCCATTTACTGTATATGAGACACGTGACGGTGAGGTAGAATTAGGAATTGTCACCGCATACATTGTCAACAACACACTTATAATACATTACAACTGATTAATAATCTCTTTAAGCTCGTGATGCCTTGCACATCTCTGCCTATTCAACTTCAACTAAGTAGCCTGCAGGTTCCACTATGCACAAAACTAGGAGCTGGATCAAAAACTCCCCGACATAATTCTTGTCACAAAAACTTTTCAGAACCTTTTAGTCTTTTTCCGCTACAATTCAGCTCAAGGGAAAAGTTGAGCAAGAAACTTCCTGACTAAGACCCATAGAGATGTAGTGCACAGAACAGACCCTTCAGTCCAATGCATTCATACAAACCACATATCCTAAATTAATCTAATCCCGTTTGCTAACATTTGGTTCATATCCCTCTGAACCCTTCCTATTCATATACCTATGCAGGTGCCTTTTAAATTTTGTATTTGTACTAGCCTCCACCACTTCCTATGGCAGCTCATTCTATACACGCACCACCCTCTGCGTGAAAATGTTGCCCCTTTGGTCACTTTAAAATTTTTCCCTTTTCACCTTTAAACCTATGTCTTCTAGTTTTGGACTCCCTTACCCTGGGGAATAGACCTTGACTAGTCACCCTATCCATGCTCCTCACGATTTTATAAACATCTGTAAGGTCACTCCTCAGCCTTCAACGCTCCAGGGAAAATAGCCCCAGCCTATTCAGCCTTTCCCTAAAGCTCAAACCCTCCAACTGTGGCAACATCCTTGTAAATCTTTTCTGAACCCTTTCAAGGTTCACAACATCTTTCCTATAGCAGGGAGATCAGAACTGAACGCAGTATTCCAAAAGTGGCCTAACCAATGCCCTGTACAGCCACAACATGACCTCCCAACTCCTATACTGAATGCACTGACCAATGAAGACAAGCGTAGCAAATGCCTTCTTCATAATCCTGTTCCACCTGTGTCTCCACTTTCAAGGAACTAAGAACCTGTAAAACTAATGGATAGGTCGCTAGGCTTTAGGGATGTTTACTGCTTCCTATATGTAAATTAAGAACTGTAGTAATGATGGGTGGGGTAGCAATGACAAATGACAAGACAAATGACCACGCAGAAATTCATTTGATCTGTTACCAGCTGTCAAAAACTACTTCTTCTGCTTGTCTTCAGATTTATTTTTCATTGCATCAAATAGTTGGAATTGGAGATGAATTTGATTTTTTTCATATTGGAAATTATATTTTGAAATCAAATTTGAGAGAAACCAAGGGACAGACTTTCAAGTTGGATATCATTGACTATAACCACAACTAGAACATGTTGTCTGGCCACAGTTGAGGTGCCAGAGGACTGCTAAAGTTGTCCCATTATTAAGAAAGGGCAGGAAAGGTTACATGAGGAAATTACAGCTGGTCAGTCAAACCTTGATGGTGGGAAAGTTGTTATAAAGAATTCTGATGGACAGAACATATGTGTACTTAAAGAGACATGGATTAATCGGGGCAATCAACGTGGATTTGTTAAGAGAAGACCATATTTGATACATTTGATGGGATTTGTTAGGGAGGTAACCAGGAATGTTGATGACTTTTGATGTGGTCTAAATAGTGGGGATGGGGGTTCAATTTCATAGAAAATTATACAAAAAAGTTAAAGCTTTGGTGGTGGGGCGGGGGGGTTGCTCAGCAAATGTTATTAAAGTTTACAGAACAAGTAATAGGACAGAAAGTATGGAAAGGCTCAAGAATCTAACTTCAGGTAAGGGGACAACTATGAGGAGGATGGCAGTCAATGCAGGAATGAGATGCACACAGTATACAAAACGAGGTAAAAGAGCTTGTAGCACAGACTGAAATGAGCAGATATGATGGTGTAGCTATCATGGAGATGTGGCTGCAAGGTGATTATTACGGCTAGGAACTAAATACCCAGGATATATGTTTTATTGAAAAGACAGGCAGGTGGGCAGAGTGGCACTGGTGCCCTATTAATAAGGGATGCAAGTAGTTATAAGTAGATAAATGCAAGTAAGTAAATAAAGTAGCAAGAAGTGATATAGAATCAGAAGGTGTAGAATCTATGTGGATAGAGTTGAGCAACTGCAAAGGAGAAAAAGGCCCTGATGGGAGTTATGTACAGGCCTCCTGGCAGTAGTCAGGATGTGGGGCAGAAAATACATGAGAGATAGAAAAGGCATGTAGGAAAGGCATTATTACAATAATCATCGGGGTCTTCAATACATGAGTGTCCTGGGAAAATCAGGTTGGTAGCAGATCTCAAGAAAAGCAATTTGTGGAATGTCTACAAGGAGATTGCAAGCTTGCAGTAGAGTTCACTACCGAACAGGCAATTCTGGATTTGGTGACACGTAATGAGGCAATCTTGAAGAGAGCTTGGAGTCATTCAGCACAGAAACAGATCCTTCAGTCCAACTCATCCGTGCTGACCAGACATCCCAATCTGACCTAGTCCTATGTGCCAGCGTTTGGCCCATTTCCGTCTAAACCCTTCCTTTTCATCAACCCATCCAGATATCTTTTAAATGTTGTAATTGTACCTACTTCCATCACTTCCTCTAGCAGCTCGTTCCATACACGCACCTCACTCTGCATGAAAAGGTTACCCCTCAGTTTCTTTTTAAATCTGTCTCCTCTCACTTTAAGCCTATGCCCTCCAGTTTTGAACTCCCCCAACCTAGGAAAAAGACCTCAGCTATTCACATTATTCATGCCCCTTATGATTTTATAAACCTCCATAAGGTCACCCCTCAGTCTCTGGCGCTCCAGGGAAAAAAAGTCCCAGCCTATTTAGCCTCTCCTATAACATAATGCTCTATTCCCAGAAACATCCTTATAAATCCTTTCTGCACCCTCTCAACTTTAATAACATTCTTCCTGTAGAAGGGAGACCAGAATTGTGTGCAGTATTCTAAAAATGTCCTCACCAATGTCCTGTACAGCCACAGTATGACATTTCAATTCCAATTCTGACCAATCAAGGCAAGTGTGCCTTAAGGTGAAGGAGCCCCTAGGGATCAGTGACCATAATACGATAGAACACCCTGCAGTTTTAGAGGGAGAACTGGAATCTGCTGTAATGATATTACAATTGAATAAACACAACTGCAAAGATATGAAGGAAGAACTGGCCAGGGTTGATTGGAAGGGGAGCCTAGCAGGGAAGATGGTGAAGCAGCAATGGGAGGAATTTGTGGAGGTAATTCAGGAGGCACAGCAGAAATTCATCTCAAGGAAGAAGAAATGTACTAAGGGGAGGATGAGGCAACCATGGCTGACAAGGGAAATTAGTGACAGCATAAAAGCTAACGAAAAAGCATACAATGCAGTGAATTAGTGGGAAGCAGAGAATGGGAAACCTATAAAAATCGGTAGAGAGTAACTAAAAGAGCAATAAAGGGAGACAGACGAAGTATGACGGCACACTAGCTAGTAATACAAAAGAAGATTACGAGAGTCTTTCTTTAGATATATGAAAGGTAAAAGAGAGGCAAGAGTGGACATTGGACTTCTGGAAAATGAGGCTAGAGAAGTAGCAATAGGAAACAAAGAAATGGCAGAAAAACCAAATAGGTATGTCGCATCAGTCTTCACGGTGGAAGTCACCTGTAGCATACCAGAACTTCAAAACAGGCAGGGGGCAGATATAGATGTAGCCACCAGTAAGGTGAAAATGCTAGGAAAGCTGAAAAGTCTGAAAGTGAATAAACCACCCAGACTGGATGGTCTACATCCCAGAGTTCTGAAGGAGATAGCTGAAGAGATTGTGGAGGTAAAGGTGGTGATCTTTCAGGAATCACTGGAGTCAATGAGGGTCCTATAGGATTGATTGATTGACATGTGTACCAAAGTACAGTGAAAAGCATTGTTTACAAGCAGTACAGGCAGATCATAAGGGTGGATCAGCAAGTTTGTGAATGATACAATGGTGGGTTGCATTGTGGACAGTGTGGAGGGCTGTTCTAGGTTACAAAGGGGCATTGATAGGATGCAGAGCTGGACTAAGAAGTGGCAGATGGAGTTTAACCCTGAAAAGTGTGAGGTGATTCACTTTGGAAGGACAAACTTGAAAGCAGAATACAGGGTTAAAAGAAAGATTCTTGGCAGTGTGGAGGGGCAGAGGGATCTTGGGGTTCATGTTCATAGTTCCCTGAAAGCTGCCACCCAGGTAGATAGAGTTGTTAAGAAGGCGTATGGTGTGTTAGCTTTCATGAATAGAGGGATTGAGTTCAAGAGCTGTGAAGTTATGCTCCAGCTATACAAAACCCTGGTTCGGCCACATCTGGAGTAGCATGTCCAGTTCTGGTCGTCTCATTACAGGAAAGATGTGGAGGCATTGGAAAAGGTCCAGAGGAGATTTACCAGGATGTTGCCTGGAATGGAGGGAAGGTCTTACGAGGAAAGGTTGAGACAGCTAGGGCTTTTCTCTTTAGAATGACAAAGAATGAGAGGTGACTTGACAGAGGTGTACAAAATGATCAGAGGTATAGATAGAGTGGACAGCCAGAGACTCTTTCCTAGGGTGGAGATAGCTATTACACAGGGGCATAGTTTTAAAGTGAGTGGAAGTAGATATAGTGGAGATGTCAGAGGTAGGTTCTTTACTCAGAGTGTAGTCGGGGCGTGGAATGCATTGCGGAGAGGGTAGTGGAGTTGGCCTCATTAGGGGCATTTAAGCTCCTAATGGATAGGCATATGGATGATAGTATAAGGTAGGGGTGGAGGTTAGATAGACCTTAGGATTAGGGTAAAAGTTCGGCACAACATCGTGGACCGAAGGGCTTGTACTGTGCTGTACTGTTCTATGTTCTATATCATAGTAAGCAAGAATGTACAGATCAAGAAGATTTAGACAGAGGCATATAGGTTACATTGCACAGAGCGTGTGCTAGTCGAGATCACCGTGAGCAAGATCAGCATTATTTGAGGCTAGAGAGTTCATCCATCAGTCTAATAATGGCCTGGAAGAAGCTGTTCCTGAACCCATGAGTACGTGTTCAGGCTTCAGGCTTCTTGATGGAAGAGGTTGTAGGAGATCATTACCGGGGTGCAATGGTTCTTTGATGATGTTGGCAGTCTTTCTGCGGAAGCCAGCCATGTAAATAAAGTCCGTGGATAGAAGGTTGGCTAACGTAATGGCTAATGAAATACTCCTGTTTAAAAAGGGAGGCAGAAGACAGGAAACTGCAGGTTGGTTAGCTTAACCTCAGTCATTGGTAAGGTTTAAGAATCCATTATTAAGGCGGAGTACTTAGAAGTGCATGGTAAAAGTCCAATTAGGGCGGCATGTTGGGTCAGTAGTTAGCACTGCTGCCTCACAGCACCAGGGACTGTGTGGAATTTGCAAGTTCTCCCTGTGCCTGTGTGGGTTTCCTCTGGGTAGTCCAGTTTCCTCCAAGTACTCCAGTTTCCTCCCACAGTCCAAAGATGTGCAGGGTAGGTGGATTGGCCATGCTAAATTGCCCGTAGTGTTCTGGGAAGTGCAGATTAGGTGGGTTATGGGGAATGGGTCTGGGTGGGATGCTCTGAGGGTCGGTGCGGACTTGTTGGGCTGAAGGGCCTGTTTCCACACTGCAGGGATTCTATGATCTAAAATAGGGCAGAGTCAGCAAAGTTTCATCAAGGGGAGGTCAAAACTGACAAATCTGTTAGAATTCTTTGATGTGGTAACAAGCAAGTTAGACAAAGGAGAGCTAGTGGGTGTGTGACCTAATTGGATCTCCTAAGGTATTTGACAAGGTGCTGCACAAGAGGCTGCAAACTAAGAGGCCACAGTGTTAGGTGCAAGGTACTGGCTTTGACAGAGGATTAGCTAACTGGCATAAGACAGAGAATGCAGATAAACTGGTCATTATTAGGATGGCAACTGGTGACTCGAAGAGTTCCCCAGGGGTCAGTGTTGGGTTCACAACTATTCACGTTCTACATTGACAAAGAAACCGAGGGATTTGTTGCTAAGTTTGCCCATGACACAGTAAGGTGGAGAGACAGGTAGTGTTGAGGAAGTAGGGAGGCTGCAGAAGGACTCTGACAGTTTAGGACAGTAGGCAAAGAAGTGGCAGATGGAATACAATATGGAAATATCAGAGGTCAGAAGAAAAGAAGAACAGGCTATTTTCTAAATGGGGAAAGGCTTCAGAAATCTTACATGCAAAGGGACTTGGGAGTCCTAATTCAGGATTCTCTCAAGGTTAACATATAGGTACAGCTGGCAGTCATGAAAGCAAATGCTAGCATTCATTTCAAGAGGACTAGCAACAAGAACAGAGATATACTGCTGAGGCTGTTTAAGGTTCTGGTCAGGCCACATTTGGCATTTTATGAGCAGTTTTGATCTCCGTATCCAAGGAAAGATGTTTTACCATTGGAGGAGGTCCAGAGGAGGTTTACAAGAATGATCCTGGGGATGAAGGGCTTATCATATGAGGAGTGTTATATGGGTCTGTCCTCAATGGAGATTAGAAGAATTATGTTGGTGAGGGGAATCTCATTGAAACCTACAGAATACCGAGAAGCCTAGATAAAGTGGATGTGGAGAAGATGTTTCCACTAATAGGAGAGACTCGGGCCCAAGGGCACAGCCTCAGAGTGAAAGTGATGACTCTTTAGAACTGATATGAGGAGGAATTTCTTCAGACAGAGGATGGTTAATCTGTGAAACTTATTGCTGTAGAAGACTGTGGAGGCAAAGTCATTGAAATAGATTGGTTCTTAATTAATAAGTGGATCAAGAATTACAGGGAGAAGGCAGGAGAATGGAGTTTAGAAACATATCAGCCAGGATAAAATGGTAGAACACACTCGATGGGCTGAATGGCCTAATTCTGCTCCTATTTCTGCATGCTTATGCTTCAGTGAGAGACCACATTGCTAAAACCAAAAATCAAAATATGGTCTATCAAGCCAAATTTCAGTTTAAGATTTGACTTGATCAATGCTGACATCAATTCGGATCATAACAGGTGTGGGTTAATAATTTGGACTTAAATGCAGAAGAATGATTAAGACGTTCACAGATGACAAAATCAGTAGGGTGGTAAACAGTGAGCACGAGAGCTGCTAATTTCAAGAGGATATCAACAAACTGTTCAGGGCAATATAGTGGTGTCAATTTGAATTCAATCTGAAAAATGCACTTGGTGATTATTAACAAGGCAACGGATTACACTGGATAGGACCCTAGCAAGTAGTGAAGATCAGAAGGACTTTGCCGTTCATATCCACAGATCCCTGAAGGTAGCGGAGCAGGAAGACAGTGGTTAAGAAAGCATATGGGATACTTGCCTTTATTAACCAAGGCATGGAACATAAGAGCAGAGAAATCATGCTGGAACTGAACAAAATGCCTGTTAGGCCACAACTGGAGCACTACATGCATTTCAGGTCACCAGAAATAACTGGGAGGATGTGACTGCACTAGGCGGGGTGACCTTTGCCTTTTGTTCAATGACACATTTGATGCCAAATCTCCCTTGCCCTCTCACTTTCCCTGACGTCCCCTTTTGATCCACTTGCCATTTTTCCAACATCATTAAATTTATCGCTTTTCCCCCCTCACTTCAGTTCCAAAGAAGAATCTTTTCTGGACTTGAAACACTAACTCTATGCCTCTCCACAGATGCTGCCAGACCTGCTGAGTTTCTCCAGCACCTTCTGTTTTTATCCTAGAGAGCATTTTGCTGTATTGTGGCTCAATGCCAGTTTGACAATATACCTTTACGAAACATGCTCATCATATCAGCATCGCATTGTAATATGTGATCTGAGGATAAAAGAAATCTCAGACTCCATCTTACCTTGGATCACCTGAGGCACGACAATCTACGGGAAGCATGTTCCTTTGTTGTCACATAATAAGTGTCCAGGCTTGCGTTAAATTATGTGTCTAAAGCATGTAGTGTTTGTATATAATAGTTAGTTGCAATGAACATTTGCTGGAATCTTCAATACCGCTTTATCCATACCTTGTTTCTTATGGTATGGGAGATAACTTTGGTATTGCCACATCAAGTAAAACACTCTACTGAGGCAAACTAACACAATGTTTTTAAACATCAGTGATGCAGTAAAGATCCTATTATTTTCCCAAAGGTAATACAGAAAAAAAATGTAGAAACTTAAAGTAGAAGCTAGGAACACAAAAGCAAAATTTTGCAGATACTGGAAATTTGAAAACAGAAAGCTCTGAAAATGGACAATCTATGGAGAGATGCATATACAGGAAAAGAGCTAAAAGGGAAAAGAGTAAATGGAATGTCTATGACAAAGATGAAAAGCAAGAAAAACAAATCAATTCCAAAAGGAATAATGCACGAGGCATAACAGGATGACTCGGGATAAACAAAAGAAAGAAAGATTGGTCTATGGGAGTAATAATTGGTAACAGCAGAATCTTTATTAACAGCTGTTGTTCAATAAAATAAGAATAATAGCTGTGACTTGAAATTGTTGAACTCAATGTTGAAGCATAAAATTGTAATGTACCTCTCTTCTCACAGCCTTTTCTTTGTTTCATAAAACCTTGCTCCTTTTCAGCCAAAGGGAGACTGTTTAGTTAGCAACCTCTTTGCAGACCAGGAGAATCAGCCTTGAATTATGAAAATTGGTTACCTGCCTCCTTGGGATGAATGCTTTCCCTTTGGACAGGTTACACAATTTAGGATCGAAGAGAACAAAAACACCACTGAATAGCTTGATTGATCTCACAACACTCGAACACTCTTAAGTATGAAATTAGGGAAAATCATGGTGCTGAAACCTGAGCTCACTTAAATTCTGATGGTGGACTAAGAATTACTCTATTTGAGCTTTCTGGTCTTTCATGTTCAAAAAAAACTGCGCAAGCCTGAAAGTGTCAAAATAGGCCGCTAACCCCTTTTACAAGTGCAAGAATTTATTTAACACACAAGTTCTTCGACGTAAATTTACTCTGCGAATCATTGCCATAAATCCAACAGTGGTTTACTTTGCACAGTAATATAAGCCAACACACCGTTCATTCCATGAGTGAAGATGGCTCAAATCATAACGAGATCATTCACCAGTGAAATAAATGAAAATTTCAGACTTGGTTGAGTCCTCAGGAAGGACCATTTCATTGGTTTTATCTTACACCCATGCTGGGTTTGTAAATTTATTAGGCATCAACTATACAACGCTTTTGGCAACAAAAGGTCTTTGGGAACCTCCACGGTGAATAATTTAATATGCTGATATTCAAAATATATAATACTGACATTCAGCTATCTGAAGAGATGCCAGAAGCAGACTTAACAGTAAAGTTCCAAAGGAAATTGAATAAATAATTGCAAGGGAAAAATTGCAGGCCTAAGAAGAAAAGCAGGGCATTGAATTATTAAGAAAAAATAACCATTGCAGCAACAAGCTGAATGATTTCTTTAGTACACAAATGAGCTACTACATTCATAGTTGAGTAAGTTTAATATCAAAGTGATCAAACAAAAGGTCGTCAAATCCAAACAGTTCAAACAGATTTCACAGGTACCTTTGGCCAACATTCTGTGTAATTAGCATCCTTATCCTCCATATCACTTTGGTCCTTCTGTCGCCATGTTTTGAAAGCTGCCCCCAGCAGACCATGGATAAAAAGAACATCTGCTTTGATTGGCTCACTGAAGAAGAAAAAAAATGATCAACATCTGCACTCATCTGTAATATACAAAAGACTGCACAACACTTGGAATTAGTATAGCCTGAGACTGATGAAAATAAATGATTCCAAGTTGTTACTGTGATGCGGTTTAATTATTAAACCAAGTATGTTGCATATATTACAATCAGAGAGCCATCAATACAGCAAATTCTGCTGCTGTTTATAAGGGCTTGAAATAAAATAAGCTGAGGGGTAAATCACATCAAAAGTGTTAGTCAAGAAAAGTGCAACCTAATTTTATTGCATGTGTATCTTGATGAAAGGTGAGAATACCTAATGGGTACTTGATTTTGATATTTAGACCGGTCTTCCCTAAGATACAGGGGCAGAATTAGGCAATTCTACTGATCGGGTCTGCTTTACATTTCAATCATGGCTAATACATTTCTCAACCCCATTCTTCTGTCTTCTACATTTAACCTTTGATCCCATTGTGTGACAGTATTGTGCCTTTATGAGAGATGTATTCTGTCCTTTTTCTCTTACAGAAAAATGTTGCCACAGTGGTGCTGAAAAGTTTCCTCCATACAGGCAGTTGGTATTCTGCCTGGGTGAAATGAGACAAAAGAATCATAAGTGGGTGGGGTCAGAGCTCACACAGAACCAAGAAGGCTTTTAATTCTGCTTCCAGTTAGAAGGTTTTCTGCTGGCTAAATGCTCGAGTTCCTGGCTGCTATATTGAAGACTTAAGACAGCGAGCCTTCTTCTTAAAACACAAAAGGGGCAGATTGTTTCTTTCTTCTGGACTGGAGAGACAGCACGTGATAAATAGAACTGTTTTGCTGAATTGTATTTTTGCCAAAGGGTGTGTTTGTGGGATGCTGCCTATATTGGAACAGTTGATGATTTCTGGCTGAATAATACATTATCTTAATAAATATTTCTATAGAGTTAAAGCTCTGCCATGTCTTTTTATTTGTACTTTTACTGTGTTTTCATTAAAGCGTAGTGAAGGACCAAATGAATCATATCTGGAATACAGCAACTTACATTTATCTTTAAATATAAATCTTAGGGTCTAGGCAATCTCCTTACAATACTTTAGGGGAGGGGAGGTGTCGTTTGGTCCATAACAAACTGGGGGCTCTAATCCAGGATCACAGAATCATAGATAACAAGGTGTAGAGCTGGATGAACACAGCAGGCCAAGCAGCATCATAGGAGCAGGAAAGCGATGTTTCGGGCCTAGACCCTATATCAGAAATCTTCTGATGAAGGGTCTAGGCCGGAATCGTCACTTTCCTGCTCCTATGATGCTGCTTGGCCTGCTGCGTTCATCCAGCTCTACACCTTGTTATCTCGGATTCTCCAGAATCTGCAGTTCCTATTATCTCTATCACAGAATCATAGAACCCCTACAGTGTGGAAGTAGGCCATTCAGCCAATCAAGTCCACACCAAATCTCCAAACAGCATCCCTCCCAGACCTACTCCCCTTACCCCATCCCTGCAACCCTGCATTTACAATGTTTAACCCATATCCCTGGGCTCTATAGGAAATTTTGATGCATATTCTATACAACCTTGGACCATGGGAGAACACCAGAACACCCAGAGGATACCCACACAGACATGGGGAGAATGTACAAACTCCACATGGACAGTTGCCCAAGGCTGGAATCAAATCTGGGTCCCTGAAATTCTGAGGCAATGGTACTAACCACTGAATCGCTGTACCATCCAAAAGAGAGATCAAAATCTCTAATTCCAGGTTGGGTTCAGGATTATTGGACTCAAAGACAATGAGTGATGAGCTTTGGTGTTCTCTTTTCAAGTGCTACATAGGCTTGTATAATAACGGCTCTTCTAGAGGCTAAGATTTTCCTAGGTGTGGAAGCAGTCACTTTGGGTGGTTTAGAGGTGAAGAAGGCAGACCTTTTGTAATTGTGGGCAGCACAGTGGCTAGCACTGTTACCTCACAGCGCCAGGGACCTGGGTTCAATTTCACCCTTGGGCGGCTGTCTGTGTGGAGACTACATGCTCTCCCTGTGCCTGCGTGGGTTTCCACCAGGTGCTCTGGTTTCCTCTCAGTCCAAACACATGCAAGTTAGGCGGATTGCACATGCTAAATTGCCCGTGGTGTTCAGAGGTGTAGGTGGGTTAGACATGGTAACTGCAAGATTACAGGGATGGGATAGGTCTGGGTGGGATGCTCTTTGGACCGTTGGTCTCTATTGGGCTAAATGGCCTGATTCCACACTGTAGGGATTCAATGGAAATATTCTATGGAATCTGGCAGACAAGCTGAAGTTGGGGCTGCCCGTGGAGAAAGGGAAGATAATTGCAGTTATAGCTCAACATCTACAATTGACCAAAATGTAATTTGAATCATGGGAAATAGCTAAAATTCAATTGAAAATGAAGCTGCTTGACTTAAAGGCAAAAAGCAAAGAAAGAGGCAAAAGCAATAGTGAGAGATAATTGTCACAGAATAATGAGCAAAAGAATTAAAAAAGATTGAAAAGGAAATGAAATTGTCTGAATTATGATTAAAAGTACAGAGAAGAAAAGCAGGAAAGAACTTTTGAACTCTGCAGGTTGGCACTGAAGAGTCAAAGTTGACTTAAAATCGCGGAGGAAGAGATAGAAGTTGGGAGTAATGATGAGGACAGTGATGAACAGCAAACCCACTGTAGCCAAAGGCCTGGTGAGGATCCGTTTAAATATTGCTTGGATTCAACAAAAAAGACACAGAAGCCTTCTCCATTTCATTTGAAAAAGAGGCTAGTCAAATGAAATGACAACTGACCATATAGGTACTGTTGATTCAAACAAAGTTGGGTAGATGGGCTAGTCAGGTATTTGAGGAGTATGAGGAGGTGAAAAAGCCATCTTAAATGCACATGAACTAGTGCCAGAAGCCCTCTTGGTGGAGAACCAAGCCTCAAGAAATTCCATGCTTGACTCTGTTTGGCTTGTCCTTGGATCCTGACATTGTCCCAGTCGAATTGGTGGTTCTCCTTATCTGTGTGATAACATCATGATCCTAGGACAGTCCAAACAGAGACAAGCATGGGAATTTCTAGAGGCTTGGTTCTCCACCAAGGCCATCAATAAACAAGTAGAATTAGACCCTATATATACACCACTGCGAAGAAAAACCAGAAATGAGGTAACCAATTCCAATGGATCCCAGAGTTTAAATACCAGGCGGGAAACCACAACAGCACTTCATCGGAGGCTGCACTGATGATGTTACCCAGCAGGGTAATGAAACGTGTGTGAACAAGCTAATGAACCGGCTCGGCGAGCGAACCAACTACAGCATCCACGACCCGAGCTACAAATCTACTCCAAGAACCTTGGATATAGTTCAGCGAAGTCAGCTTAATTACAACAGAAAACTGGAAAGATAAAGCAGTTGTATCAAAAAGCATACATACAAGACAAAGTTGTGTGTATCCCAGAATGTTACTATTTTAAAAATGAAGCCTTGATGAGGAAATAGAGACCATCATATGTTCAGGGGGATGAGAAATGGGCAGAAATTGTTGTATTACTGGTAGGTTATAGGAAGGAGGTATTGCAGGTAGCACATAAGTTACCAGTAGGAAGTCATTTGGGAGTGGGGAAAACTCAAGCCAAAATACAAAAACATTTTCATAGCTTGGACTGTATAAAGATGTGGTAGAATTTTGACAGACATGTCACACATGTCAGATAATAGAAAAACCTCAGGCAGTGTTAAAATCAGCACCTTTAATACCCTTTCCAGCATCTGAGGAATCTTTTCAAGAGTCTTAACTGATTGCATAGGTCCCCTCCCTAAAAAAAAAAGTGGGAATCAATACTTGGTGACAATAATGGATGCATTACAAGATTTCCAGAAAGCATTCATAACATAAGAACATAAGAACCAGGAGCAGGAGTAGGCCATCTGGCCCCTTGAGTCTGCCCTGCCATTTAATAAGATCATGGCTGATTCTACTGTGCAGTATCATGACTAAAAAGGTAGTAGAAGAGTTACTCAAGTTTTCTTTAATTAATTAAGGTAATTAATTAATCAAAGTAATTACGGATAGGTTAGGAGTAAAACAACTTAAATCAACTCTGTGCCAACCAGAATCGCAGGGAGCATCAGAATGGTGGCATCAAACGTTAGAGACCATGTTGAGGACCCATAGTCAAGAATAAAGGAATTCCATTTGTACTTCTTGCGATTAGGTATTGCAGCTAATAAATCAATTAAATTCAGTCCATTTGAATTAGTTTTGGAATTGAGGTGAGAGGACCACAAATTACTTAAGGAAGAATTGGTAAATCATTGTTCGAGACGACATTATTGGATTGTGTGTCATATTTTAGGGAGAGATTAAATAGAGCAGGTGAGTTGGCTAGACAGCATTTAAAGTTAACACAGCATGTGATGAAACAGGACAAGCAGACAAGTGATCAAAAATTCATATTTTCGCTAGTGGGGATAAAGCACCTTTGTGGGAGGCAAGGCAGGAAATTGCAGGGTCTCTGACACAAATTTTTAATTTCTCTCTGGCTATGGGAGATGTGTCAGAGGTCTGAAGGACAGCTAATGTGGTTCCACTTTTTAAGAGGGGTGGGAGAGATGAACCAGGAAATTATAGACTGGTGGGTCTCACATCAGTGGTAGGGAAACTATTGGAGAAAATTCTGAAGAAGTGAATTAATACACACTTTCAAAGGCATGGGTTAATTAGGGGTGGTCAGCTTGGCTTTGTCATTTCTCACAAACTTGTTAGAATTTTTTGAAAATGTGATCAAGCATATGGCTGAGGGAAGTTCAGTTAATATGATTTATATGGATTTTAGCAAAGCTTTTGACAAGGTCCCACATGGGAGACTGAGTAAGAAGGTTAAAGCACGTGGAATTGAGGGAAACTTGGAGAGATGGATCAGAAACTGGCTTAGTAATAGGACACAAAGGGTAGTGGTAGAAGGCTGTTCAAGTGACCGGAGGCCGGTGTCCAGCAGTATACCACAGGGATCAGTACGAGGACTCTTACTGTTTGTTTTTTACGTCAAGTATACAGATGAAAATGTAGGGGTCATGTCAAGCAAATTTGCAGATGACACCAAGACAGGTAGAGTGGTTAATAGCAAAGAAGATTACTGCAGTTCACAAAAAGAAAGATGTGTTGGTCAGATGGGCAGACCAGTGGCAGATGGTATTTAACTCAGCTAAGTGTGAGATGATGTACTCTGGAAGAAGAAACATGATGAGGGTGTACTTAATGACTGGCAGGGCACTCGGTAGCTTAGAGGAACAGAGGGACCTTGGGTCATGTGTTCACAATTCCCTGAACTCAGCAGTGCATGTGAATAGGATAGTTAAGGTGGCATATGGGACACTTGCTTTCATTGGGTGGTGTCAAGTATAAGAGCAGGAAGGCAATGTTGAAGCTGTACAGTGCATTGGTCAGGCCACAACTGGAGAACTGTGCACAGTTCTGGTCACATCACTCCAGGAAGGATGTGATAGCAATAGAGGGGGCACAGAGGAGGTTGACCAGGATGTCATCTGGAATGGAGAAATTCAGCTAAAAGGAGAGACTAGACAGGCATGAATTGTTTTCTTGAGAGCAGCGAAGACTGGTTGGGAGTGTGGGCGTGGTGATGATTGAGGGTGGATAAAATTATGAGGGGTATGGACAGGGTGAAAATAGATCAGCTGTTCCCCTTGGTTGAGGCATCAATCATGAGGCAGCATAGTTTTAGGATAAGGGGTAGGAGATTCAGAGGGGATTTAGGAAAAAGGTTTTCACTCCGAGTGGTGGGAATCTAGAATGCACTGCCTGGGAAGGTAGTGGAGGCTGGAAACCTTACAAACTTTGAACGATATTTTGATGGGTACTTCAAATATGATAACATTCAAGGATACGGTACAAGTGCAGGAAATTGGGATTAGCATACTTTTAATGGTAGTAATGTGAGGGCAGACTCGATGGGCCGCATCTATGAAAGCAAAAGCAGAATATGTTACTTGTTATAACGCGAAGGGAAGAACCAAATCCAAATGATTCTGAATTTGACATTCCTCAAACTAAATTGGACAATGAAGAAGTTCTCCAAAATTGGAATAAATTATTGAGTTACCTTCCAGAGGAAAATCAAAATGACTTGAGAGTTATTACAATCACATGGAGATATATGTGGCAATATGATTTGAAATACTAAACTGACTATACACAACGTAGATGCAAGAAATGCTGTTTGAATTCCACATCTTTTATAGGCTTAACTCTCTAAGATTGGCACAGGTTCTGAAAGTAATTGAAAGCATGCTCAGAGACGACATAACTTAAGAGAGATGAGGTAAATGGAGCTCACCCACAGTCATGGTATCCAATGATTTTGTGTAGACTATCGAAAAGTCAATGCAGCTACGAAATCCAATTTGTACCCTATTCCATGATTAGAAGATTGTATTGAGAAGGTGGGACAGGCAACTTGTATTTCTAAGGTGATTTATTCAAAGGAAACTGACAAGAACTTTTATCCAAAAAAGCGAAGGAAATTTCAGTTCTCATGACTCCAAATGGACTTTACCAATTTAAAGTTGTGCCATTTGGTGTGAAGAATGCATCAGCTATATTTCAAAGATTAACCAATAAGGTTGTCTCATGATTACCCTATTGTGTGGTGTACATAGACAATCTGGAGATTTTTAGTCACATGTGGAAGGAACATTTGGAGCGTCTACAGAAATTGTTCAATTGACTTCAAGAGGCAGGTTTGGTGATAAATCTGACTAAGAGTGAGTTTGCAAAAGCCCAAGTCATGTTCCTTAGCCACATCATTGAACACGAACAGATGGCCCCATGGAATATGAAAACAAAGGTTATTCGGTAGCTGCACATACCATTGACAAAGAGGGAAATATTATAATTTCAGGGCCTCAAGTGTTTTTATTGAAAATTCATAACAAATTTCAGCATTGTGGCTGCTCCACTGACTGACTTGTTGAAGACACGCAGAAAATTTGTGGATGGAGTTTCAGAAGGTATTTGACAGCCTGAAAGCTGTGCTGACCACCCCCCTGGTGTTAGCAACATCCAATTATGCAAAGCTGTTTAAGATGGCTATCGATGCAAGTTAAATGGTTGTTGGTTTTGTACTCTTGCAAGATGATGATATGAATATAGGGAGACCTATTGGATACTTTTCCAGAAAGTCATCAAAAGAAATATCTCATCATTGAGAAGGAAACCTTGAGTTTGGTGTTGCTGTTGCAACACTTCAACATTTATTTTACTTGTATGCATGACAAAATTTAAGGATAAAAATACTAGACTATTTAGACAAAGTTTATTGTTTCAGCCATTCAATTTGAACATTACAAATGTAGCAGGACAACAGAATGTCATTGTCAACGCTTTGTCACGACTTTGATGAAGAAAGACAGAGGTGTTTAGTGATGGAAGAACGATTGAATATTTACATGTTTAGAATTAGTACAATGTGTGTATCTATAATGTGGAGTACAAAAGTGTGAGGCTAAAGGCTATGAAAATGAAACCATCTTTGTATATTGATGGGTTTTTTTTTTAAGGGAATGAGGTGTGTCGGCACTGTGCTCTGTCCTGTGTCTTTTGCAGAGAGGTGTTGTCACATTGGTGCCAAATGTCTTCTTCAGACAGTTGGTAAGCAGTTTTTGAGTTCTGCCTGGGTGTTTTTAAAAAGAGACAAAAGAATCATGAGTAGACAGGGTCAGGGCTCCCTCAGACCCAGGAAAGCTTTTCATTCTGTTCTGATAGAAGAGAGTTTTCTGCTGGTTGCTGAGTTCCTGATTGCTATAGTGAAGTCTCAGGCAGCAGGGCTTCCTCTTAAAAATTTGAATGGGCAGGTTGTTTCTTTCTTCTCAAGTGGAGAGAGACAGCACGTGAGAACTAGAACTGTTTGGCTTAATTGCATTTTTGCCAAAGTGTATGTTTGTGGAATGCTGCCTATATTGGAACAGTTGATGATTTGTGATTAAATAACACATTATTTTCTTAAGTATTTTAATAGAGTTAAAGCTATGCCAATTGCTCATCTTCTGTATTTTAACTTTGTTGTAAGAATAAAGCATGTTTTGATTACAGCCTAGTGATGGACCTACTAAATCATATTGATGGACCAACTGAATCATATAGGGATTGAACCAACTGAATACAGCACCTTACATTTGCCTTTAAATAAATATAATAGTTAGGTTCTAGGCTATCTTCGTACAATACTCTGAAGGACAGTGTGGGCAGGTCTGGTCCATAACACCATACTAATCAAAAACCTATCTATCTTTGTCTCAAATACGGTTAATGACCTGACCTCCACAGCCTCCTGTGGCAATGAGTTCCACAGATTCGCCACCCTCTGGCTCAAGAAATTTCCCTTCATCCCAGGTCTAAAGGGATGTGACTTTACTGAGACTATACCTTAGGATCATCGTCTTTCCTATTTGTGGAAACACCTTCTCCGCATCCACTCTATCCAGGCTTTGCAGCATTACGTACATTCTCATTCAGATTCCCCTCTCATCCTTTTAAACTCCATTCACACAGACCCAGAGTCCTAAACCGCTGCCCACATGACAAGCCCTTAATCCCCAGGATCACTCCAATAAGCATCCTCTAGAACTCCTCCAAGGCCAGCAGACGCTACATTAGATACAGGAGCCAAAACTGCTCACAATATTCCAAATGCAGTCCTTTTGAAATTACATTAACATTGCAGTTGCTTTCTGAACTGGCAAGTGAACATGCATGTTAACTTTAAGAGAATTCTGAAATAGGGCTCCTAAGTACCCTTGTGCTTCAGATTTCCCCATCTATCCTTCCCTACCAAAGTGCATAATGTCACATTTTCCCACCTATTCTGTCTGCCACTTCTTTGCCCACTGTCCTAGCTTGTCACAAGTCCTTCGGTAGCCTTTGTGCTTCCTCATCACCACCTGTCCCCTACTGTCTATGTTTAAAGTTTTAGCAAAGATCTGTAGCTCGGGTTGTGGACGAGCTTGTTGACTTGCTCGCTGAGCTGGCTTATTTTTGTTCAGACGTTTTGTCACCATGCTGAGTGATATCATCAGTGGAGCCTCCAATGAAGCGATGCTATTCTACTCCACTTGGAATTTATACTGTCCGGTCCATTATGGTGAGTACTGTCATTTCTGGTTTTGATCTGTATGGGGTCCAATTCTGTACGTTTGTTGATTGAAGTAGGGTGGAGAACCAAGCCTCTGGGAATTCCTGTGCGTGTCTATGTCTGGCTTGGGTTACTATGGTTATTTTGTCCCAGTTAAATTGATGACCTTCATTGTCGGAATGTACCGATATTAAGGAGAGTTTCTCGTGCCGTTTTGCTGCTAGCTGATGTTCATGTATTCTGATGGCTAGTTTCCTTCCTGTCTGTCCGATGTAATGTTTGTGGAGGTCTTTGTATGGTATTTTGTAAACCACGCTCGTTCTGCATGTTGTGGGAATGGAGCCTTTAATCCTTGTAAGTGTTTGCCGTAGAGTGGCTATGGGCTTGTGGACCACCATGATTCCTAGTGGTCTTAGGAGTCTTGTTGTCAGTTCTGATATGTTCTTGTTGCGGGACATCCATTTAAAGCGAGTATCTTGTATAAGTGTTCTTCTTTTCTGCGTAGTTCTGGAGTATTGCAATGAGTCCTCATCCGTGTAAATAGTGTCCTCATGCAGCTTTGTTTGCGGTCATTGACCTGATTGCTGGGGAAGTTGAGAATTTGATCTGTTTGGGTTGCTTTTCTGTATACTGAGGTTTGGAACTCCCCGTTTGGTGTAGCACTGATCTGTTTGTATATTTGACCATTAAAGACGAAGTGTGTGATGAGGCAGAGGTCTAGTAATTTAAGTATGTTGTCCTTGCTGATGGAGCTGCTTTTCTGCGTTGCTGCTTCCTCTAGTAATGGGGATGTTATGACCCCATGAGGTTAGGGGAAAAGTACATATAAAGGATAGGCTGGTTGGCATAAGACAGGGAGTGGGGTCACCCATCCCAGGACTCATCGCAGAAGCAGTCATGTAAAGACTACAACACACCACCCTCCCCCACACTCAACCTAAACAGTGGATTCAGTACGCAAACGACACATTTGTCATTATTAAACAACAAATTAGAAGAGACCCACCACCTCATCAACACCGTAGTCACAGGGATTAAATTCACAAGGGAAGAAGAAAACAGAAACCAACTTCCGTTTCTGGATTTTACAGTAGAGCAATTGACAAACAGGGAATTCCAAACCTCAGTATACAGAAAAGCAACCCATACAGATCAAATCCTCAATTCCCACAGCAACCACCCCAACATCCACAAATAAAACTGTAATAGGACACTGTTTAAATAGGTCAGGACACAGTGCAACACTCCAGAACTAAGCAGGAAAGAGGAACAACACTTATACAAGATCCTCGCTTTAAATGGCTACCCTGCAACAAGAGCATATCGGAACTGACAACAAGACCACTAGGAATCATGGTGGCCCACAAGCCCACAGCCACTCTACGAGAAACACTTTCGAGGATTGAAGACACATTCCCACAGCACGCAGAACAAACATAGTTTACAAAATGCCATGCAACGACTACTACAAACATTACATTGGAGAGAAAGGAAGGAAACTAGCCATCAGAATACATGAACATCAGCTAGTAGCAAAACGGCACAATGAACTCTCCTTAATATTGGTACGTTCAGACAATGAAGGCCATCAATTTAACTGGGACAGGGTAACCACAGTAGTCCAAGCCAAACAGAGACACGCACGGAAATTCATAGAGGCATGGTTCTCCACCTATACGTCAGTCAACAAACATATAGAATTGGGCCCCACATACAAACCCATACAGATCAAAACCAGAAATGACAGTACTCGCCATAATGAACCGGCCAGTATAAATTTCAAGTGGAGTAGAATAGCATCGCTTCATCAGAGGCTCCACTGATGATGTCACCTAGCATGGTGACAAAACATCTCAACAAAAACAAGCCAGCTCGGCGAGCAAGTCAACAACCTCACTATGTGTTATCTGCACACGGAGTAACAATGGCCTCGATTTCTTTGTCCAGATCGTTAAGGCATATCATGAATAGTCGCAGTCCATCAGCTCCATCACTGATCCCTGCGGAATTCCACAATTCACTGGCTGCTATCCTAAAAAAGACATGGCAGCATGGTGCCTCAGTTGTTAGCACTGCTGCCTCACAGTGCCAGTGACCTGGGTTTGATTCCACTCTGTGGCAACTGTCTGTGTGGAGTTTGCACATTCTCCTTGTGTCTGTGTGGCTTTCCTCCATGTACTCTGGTTTCCTCCTACAGTCCAAAGATGTGAAGGTTGGCTATGCTAAATTGCCTACAGTGCCCAGGGATGTGCTGGCTAGGTGGGTTCACCAGGGGAATTGCAGGGTTACAGGAATAGGGTAGGATGCTCTTCGGAGGCTTGGTGTAGACTCAATGGGCCAGATGGCCTGCTTCCACACTGTAGGGATTTTATGTTTCTATGATTATCTCCACTCTCTGTCTTT
Organism: Ginglymostoma cirratum; assembly: GCA_024137785.1. Classification (NCBI taxonomy): domain Eukaryota; kingdom Metazoa; phylum Chordata; class Chondrichthyes; order Orectolobiformes; family Ginglymostomatidae; genus Ginglymostoma; species Ginglymostoma cirratum. Next base: position 211,379 of record JAHRHZ010000275.1, read on the forward strand.
TGCCAGTCAGCCAATCCTTTATACATACCTTGCCCCTAACATCATGGGCTCTTATCTCATTTAGCAGCCTCCATTGTAGCATCTTGTCAAAAGTATTATGTGAATCCAAATGAATCACATCCGCTTGCTGTCCTTTGTCTCACTTGCTTGTTATCTCTTCAAAGAATTCTAACAGATTTGTCAAACATGATTTATCCTTGATGAAGCCTTCTTGACTCACCCCTTCCTTCCCATGCACTTCTGAGTACTCTGCAATCTCATCCTTGATAAAGGACTCTAAAATCTTACCAATAATTGAGGTCAGGCTAACTAGCCTGTAGTTTTCTCTCTTCTGCCTTAAATAGGGGTGCTAACTCGAGTGATTCCTTAAGGATCACCACCAACGTCTCCACAATCTCCTCAGCTATTTTCTTCAACTTCTGGGGTGTAATCCATCCAGCCTGGGTGATTTATCTACGTTCAGATCTTCCATCTTCCTCAGCAACTTCTCCATAGTGATGGCCCTATACTTAGTTCTGCTCCCTGACTCTCTTGAAGTTCTGGTATGCTGTTGGTGCCTTCAACCGCGAAGAGGAAGAGGGCGCTATCATAATATCATAGAAACTGAGATGGTTGAGATAATAGAGAGAATATGAACTGCAGATGATGGAGAATCCGAGATAACAAGGTGTGGAGCTGGATGAACACAGCAGGCCAAGCAGCATCATAGGAGCAGGAAAGCTTGACGTTTCGGGCCTAGACCCTTCATCAGAAATTATCTATAGTTGAGATAATGATGGGATGAAAATTGTAAGACGGGATGAAAAGGCAGGATATACAGGAAATGTTGGTTGCTTAGAATGAATAAGTTGCCTGATCTGGATGGCTGGCATTTGAGACTGTTAAAGGGAGTGGAACAGGAATTCGCAGAAGGGCTTTCTATAGTCATCCATTCTTCCTTGAGAATGAAGTACCACACAGTGATTGAATGCAGAGTGTTTTGTGACTGAGTGTTAAATTGTGAATTTGGTGCAGGTGGAAATACTACAGATATGGAAGGGGGTGCTGCTTTTCATACTTTTTTTTAAAATCCTGGAGTAGCTACTGAGTGTTTTTTTTGTCTGCAAGCTTGGTGACCATAACCTGCCCTTCCTTTAACTAGCTAAACTAATAACTAATTGACTGACTAAATAACTAAATAAGACTGGACAGACAAGGTTGTGTTCCTTGACCGCAACATGTAGAATTCTGTGGAATGCCTTACAGTCCTGTGACCTACATCTAGAGTGTCTGTAGCTTGAGAAAATTTGGCTCAGAGTTGCTAGGTCTAGAATCTCAGTTGGAAGTAATGCGGGTATATCAGGGAGAGGAAGGGCTACTGGGGCTCGTTGTCCTGGAGCCAATCGCCCACATTAGGTTAAGCAGAAGTGTACAACTGATTAAACCGACTGCAAGCAAGGCAGATGTAAGAATCTTATGAAGGAGATTCATCTCTTGAATTTGACTGATAGATATGTGGTGCTTGCTAGCTGTTTAGATAAGACTGCAGCATGGATGAGTAAACATGACATGGTCACATGGTGCAGAATCCTGATCACGTGGGGAAACCAAAAGAATGTGACAAGGGCGAGTATACTTAGGGGGATAAAATCCTGTTTGCTACAGGCACAGCTGGTGGCTCTGACAGTTATGTTGCCTGTTCAGGCCTAAGGACATTTCGGGGTGGAAATGAATCTGAATTAGAGGGTAGCAACAAATGAAGCTAGCAATTTCATCCTGCTATTATGCAGTCTGCCAATCACTTAAATCAATAACGTGATGTATGAACTTCAGTGCTGTAATACCAGGTATGCTGGTCATACATTCCAATGACTGGCAGGTCGTATCAAACAGCATATCCCTTTGATTGTTTGCAATAGGCAAAGTCGTGAATGTGCCCAATCAATCCATGCTTGCAAAATTCACAACACAGTGTCCAATATTAGATGTGATTCTACAACTGACCAACATTTGCTACGCAATCCTAAATGTGCTCAGTTATTGACCATCAGGAAGATTATTATTGCTTATTATAATAAATTAATTATTATGAATTATGTTTATTATTAAAAGATATATGTTTCTATTATTCTAAGCTCAAAGTGTGGCTTACTTACACGTGTTCACAGATTCCTGCATTTACAAACGGAAAGAATATGTCCACACAATGCACCTTTTCAACTGAATAAAAACTTGGGGATCAGCCTTTCTGTGCATTCCTCATAGCAATACCTTGATCAATCAGAGTTGACTTGTCGGTTTGAATTTAAACAAACTCTTGGCAGCTGCTTATTCGCTGCAGGATTCACCATGGCAATATCCCTACCAGAGTCTACCTCTGAACCAATTAATACCCTCTTCTCATGCAAAACAAATTCTTGTGTCCTTTGAGATTTTGGTGATTACAAAGTGAAAACCTTTGACAGCATGTCTCTTTACCAGCAATACTGGAACTAAGAGCTAAAAATTCCACTGGACCCAGTGTTTTGCACCTTAGACTCTTATGAGAAGTGGTTGCAGAGATAGTAGATTCCCTGTTTGTAAACTTTGAAATTTCACTAGATTTTGGAAAGATCCCACCAGATTGGAATATCACTAATGTAACACTTCAATTCAAGAAAACAGACAGCAGCTGGTTATCTGAACATTTGTCAATGGGAAAATGCTAGAATTCATTATTAAAAAAGAAGCAACAGGATATTTAGAAATTCATGTTACAATTGTGCAGATTCAACATGGTGAGAACGTAAAAACAAGGTGGATAAAAGGGAACCAGGTAGCTGTTGTGGATATTGAAAAGGAATTAATGAGGTGCAACCTACATGCTAACTGCACAAAATAAGAGCTTTTTTTATTCACTCACAGGACATGGGCGTCGCTGACTGGCAGTATTTACTGTCTTTCCCAGAAGGTGGAGGTGCGCTGCAGTCCATGTAGACCCACAGTCTGTTAGTGAGGGAATTCCAGGACTTTGATCCAGCAACAAAGAAGGAGTGGTAATATATTTCAAAATCAATACTATGAATGGCTTGGAAGTAAATTTGCAGGTGGTGGTGTTCCCATGATTGGCTGACGTTGTCCTTCCAGATGGAAGTGGTTTAGATGATGCTGTCTTAGGATCTTGAGTGAATTTCTGCAGTGCATTTTGCAGATAGTCCATACGGCAAGTGCACACTGCACTTTTAATCTTGACTAGGAAGGCAGATGAACTTCCAGCATTGAAGAACACATGGGAATAGAATATCATTACAAACACTGAGATGTGATAGAAGGAAGGATAGAACTGGCAGCTCAACATTCCAGGGTATAAAAGTGTGAGAGGTGGGGCATTCTGTTGTTAGTAAAGGAAATCATCACTGCAGTAATGAGGAAGCATGTCGTAGATGGATCGTCAAATGAGGCCATCTGGGTAGAGGTCAGAAATAAAAAAGGGGTGATTACCTTGCTGGGATTATACATCAGGTCTCCCAACAGTCAGAAGGAGATAGGGGAGCAGATGTGCAGGCAAATCACAGAAAAGTGTGAGAAAAACAGGGTTTCAGTTGGAGCAGACTTGAACTTTGCTAACATTAATTGGAATTGCCTTAGTGTGAAAGGATTAGATAGGGTGGAATTTCTGAAATTCATCCTGGAAAGGTTTTTCTGCCAGTACGTAGACAGTCCAACAAGAGATGAGGCAGTGCTAGACCTAATCGTAGGGAATGAAGCAGGTCAAGTGGTTAAATTTTCAGTGGGCAAGCATTTTGGGGATAGTGACCATAACTCGAAATTTCACAGTTATTATAGAAATAGATAAGGATACGGCAGAAGGTGAGTGTCTAAATGGGGGGAGGGGAAGGCTGATCTCAATTTCACTGGATATCTGGCAAACAGATGGGAGCAGGTAAAAGCAGGCAAGTCTACATCTGAACAGTCAGAGTCTTGTAATATTGGCATAGTCAGAATTCAGGCTCAGTATATTCCTCTAAGACTGACAGGACAGGAAGTACAGGGAACTCTGAATGTCTAAGAAAGGGAACTAAGAAAGCATATGTTAGATACAGCGCATTAAAAACAGGGAGGCCCTTCAAACCTACAGAGAATGGGGATATTTGTGGAGCCTCCTCCTCCAGTGAATCGTCCACCACTATTCACAACTGGATATGGCAGGACTGCAAAACTTACATATTATCCATTGGTTGTAGGACGATAGATGACCATAGGATCCCTACAGTGTGGAAACAGGCCCTTCAGCCCAACAAGTCCACATCGACACTCAGAGCATCCCACCCAGATCCATCCTCCTACAACCCACCTAAATCTACACTCCCTGAACGCTACTGGCAATTTAACACCGCCAATCCACCTAGCCTGCACATCTTTGGACTGTGAAAGGAAACCAGGGCACCTGGAGGAAGCCCATGCAGACATGGGGAGAATGTGCAAACTCCACACAGACATTCACCGCTGGAATCAAACCAGAGTTCCTCATGCTATGAGGTAGCAGTGCTAACTACGGAGCCACCACGCCGCCAACTGTCTATCACTTGTTGTTTATGCTGTTTGGCATGCAAGTAGTCCTGTTTGGTATCTTCACCAGTCTGACATATCATTTTTAGGAATGATGGTGCTCCTGGCATGCTCTCCTACTCTCTCCATTGAACCCGGGGTAATCCCCAGGCTTGATGGTAACGGTTGCGTTGGGAATATGCCAGGCTAGGAGCTCACAAATTGTGTTCAAGTATGATTCTGCAGCTGCTGACAGCTCACAGCACTTCACAGATGCCCAGTCTTGAGTATTCTCAGTTTGAAGGCAGGACTTCATCTCCACAAGGGTCGTGATGTGGTCACTCTTTCCAGTACTGTCATGGACAGATGCATCTGTGGCAGGTAGATTCAAGAAGGTGAGGTCAAGTATGTTCTTCCATCTTGTTGGTTCCCTCACCACCAGCTGCAGTCCCAAACTTGCAGCTATGTCCTTTAGGATCTGAACAGCTCAATTAGTAACACTGCTGCCGAGCTACACTTGGAGGTGGACACTGAAGTCTTCCACCCAGGGTATATTCTGCCATACTCTTGCTTCCTCCAAGTGTTTTTCAACATGGAAGAATACTGATTCATAGCTGGGGGAGAACAGTACATGGTAACCAGCAGAAGGCTTCCTTGCCCACATTAAACTGATGCTCTTGGGGTTCAAAATCAATGTGAGGACTCCCAGGCAACACCCTCCAGAGTGTATACCACTACGTCATCATCTCTGTTATGATTTTAGGGATTTATATTCGCATTAATGCAGGATTAGCTAATTCGGAGAAAACAGTTGGGAAAAATTGGTCATTTTCAGCAAGGAAACCTGCAAATAATGGAATACTGCAGGGATAAATGTTGGGGCCTCAAATATGTGTGTCAATTAACTCTCTCATGAATCTCCTTACAACATTTCACTGTGCTAATGGTACAAGGTAGAAGCGCCCTATTGAAAAGGATAAATTCATTCACTCATCCTGTATAATAACAGCTAAGCTGCATGCAAAGGGAATGCATATCAGAAAATTTATAAAATGAATTAAATTATAAATCTTAGAATCCCTATAGCGTGAAAACAGGCCCTTCGGCCCAACAAGTCCACATCAACTCTCAGAGCGTCCCACTCAGACCCATCCCCCTATAACCCACCTAATCTACACATCCCTGAACACTGCAGGCAATTTAGCATGGCCAATCCACCTAGCCTGCACACCTTTGGATTGCGGGGAGGAAACAGGAGTACTCAGAGGAAACCCACGCAGACATGGGGAGAATGTGCAAACTCCACAGTTGCCCGAGGGTGGAACTGAACCCAAGTCCCTAGTGCTGTGAGGCAGCAGTATTAACCACTGTGCCACCGTGCTGCCCCAGGCTTATAAAGTAATGAACTACACAACTGGACGCAGAATGTCAGGTACTGTGGTCTTAAAAGGTGAAATTGTTAAATGGCTTCCCTAATCTAACTTGCCAAAGGTTAATTGTTTTGAAAGAACAAAAAAAATTCAGTTTACATTTACCTGGTTCTATACTGAGGATGAAGAATATATACTCCATCCTCATATTTTTCTTTCACGGTGTCCCTGTCAAAATTAGCCAAGGCTCTTGCCGCATGTGAAGCTTGAATAACATGTGGTGATTTCATTCCTTCAGCAAGTATACCAATCCATCCTACAATTCAAGAATTCTGAGCCTTAGATTACAGATTACACAGCTTGTAATATGAGTAAGAAAAATACATTTAGCAATATGGATAACTGCACAATATGTTGAAGTCAATGGATAAAAAGTAATGTAAATACAACAGATAGAGAAAACTGAATAAAAACAGCTATAATAAAATAAAGGATGTATCTTTATCACAACTATGTGAAATGCATAAAATAATAAATTAATCTTAATTCTTTACAAAATAATTAGGAAATCTGACATAGAATAGTTTCACTGTACCTGACTGTGCCACAGCTGAGTGAAGATGTTCATGTAAAGCCAAATTTCCAATTGTTCGAATGATATTTCTTTGAATTTTTGGAGAATCTTGACGCAGCTGATATATTTTCTGAAGCAACTGCAGACCTCCATTCATTACAATCTTATCACAGTGGCTCGGAACCTGATATTAGTGCAAATTCAAAGTGAGTCATTTGAGATTAAAGAAACTTGTACAAATACAGCACAGGCAGCATCACACAGCAAAATGATGCAAGGTTACACAGAAAAGATCTGCCTTTTCAAACTAAACTATGAATTAGAGTTGTATTTTGTGCAACAATTCCCCAGTCAACAATAGGTCCAAACAAAAGCACCAGTCAGTACCATTCCTTTGCTACAATGTTCTTCCAATGCTGCAACATCCTTTTTGGGGAAGCACAGTGATTAGCACTGCTACCTCACGGCACTGGGGACCCAGGTCCAATTCCAGCCTTAGGTGACTGCGCAAAGTTTGCACATTCTCCCCATGTCTGCATGGGTTTCCTCTGGGTACTCTGGTTTCCTCTGATAGTCCAAAGATGTACAGGTTAGGTGGATTGGCCATGCTAAATTATCCATAGTGTCCAGGGATGTGTAGGTTAGGAGGATTAGCCATGGGAAATGCAGGGTGACAGGGTGGGTGTGCATGGGATGTTCTTCAGAAGATAAGTGTGGACTCGATGGGCTGAATGGCCTGGAGGGATTCTATGATTCTCCCATGAAAATTTCAGCTACCAATTTAAAATAAGGCACTGCTACTAGCACAAATCTACATATGAGATTATTTTAAAATAACACAGAGGAGAAACTGATGCCACTTAAATATTACAAAGCTGAAAGAACAGAACAATGAACCTTACAGTTCTGTTGAGAAAGCGCAAAGAAAATGGGTTAAATATTATGACCTTCAGATTTTCAGAATGCACGCTGGGGCCCTGTGAAGGTCCTGACAGATGATACAGGATCTGAAAGGGTTAATACTGAGGAATGCCGAAATCACTATCCACCAGAATAATGTAATATGGACTTGGGAGCAGAACAACTTATGATCTTGAAGGTCCGAGGTCTAACTCCTCAACATCTCTGTAACAATGTTGACTGTATTGATTCATCATTTGTTAGCATGTAATAATCTATATCTTGTTAATGACAAGTGATTCTTCTAGTTAAACCACGATATGTTTTCTCTCTACCACTCCGTGTCAAGCTGTCCCTGTACTTTCTTACACTTAAGGAAGATGGTGTAAGCAACCTTCATCATAAGCGGCAGTTCATACACCATAGTGAGTAGGCCTGCCAAGCAATGGCACAGTGATGGAGTTTGTCATCAACAGTGCCATCAAGCAGCATATGCTCCGCAAAAACCTGCTCCGTGATGCTCAGTTTGGATTCTACCAGGGCCATTCAGCTCCAGAGCATCTCCAGTAAGAAATAATCCACTGCCCCTTCACCTTCAATGAATTAAATCCTCAGGCTTACCATTGACCAGAAACTCAGCTGGAATCATTATAGGCTAGGAATACTGCAGCCAGTAATTCACCTGACTCCCCAAAAGCTGTCCAACTATCTACAAGGGCAAGTCAGGAACATGGTGTAATACTCTCACTCGCCTGAATGAGTGCAGCACCAATAACACTCAAGAAGCATGATCCCATTCGGGACTGGTAAATTGGACAGGATAACAGCAGGTGGAATTTAATCCTAATAAGTACGAGGTGATGCATTTGGGAAGTCTAACAAGGGGAGGATATACACAATTAATGGTAGGTCCCTAGGCAGTACTGAGGAACAAAGGGACTTTGGTGTACAAGTCCATAGATCCCTGACGGTGTCAGCACAGGTCTGTGAAGTAGGCATATGGAATGCCTGCCTTCATTAGCCATGGTATAGAATACAGAAGCAAGGAAGTCTTGTTATAACTTTTAAAGCTGTGGTCAGGCCACAGATGGAATCTTGTAAGCAGTTCTGGTCACCACATCACTGGAAGGACGCAATTGCACTTGTGACAGTACATAGGAGATTCACCAGAATGTTGCCTGGGGCAAGAATTCTCAGTTATAAAGTGAGACTAGATAGGCTGGGTTTGTTTTCCTTGGAGCGGAGGAGGCTGAAAGAGTATCTGATAGAGGTATATAAAATTACGAGAGGCATAGACAAATTAGATCATGAGAATCATTTCCCCATAGCAGACGTGTCAAAGACCAGAGGGCACAAGTTTACCGTGAGAAGTAGGTAGGTTAGAGGAGACGTGAGGAAAAATATTTTCACCCAGAAGCTGGTATATATATGGAAAGCACTGCTTGAGGGGGCAGTGGAGGCAGGTACTCGTGCAACCTTTAGGAATCTTCTGTACGAGCGCTTAAAATGCTAGGGCACAGTAGGCTATGGAGCAAGAGCAGGTAAATGGCATTAACAGAGTTTGGTGTTTACTGCTCAGCATAGACACAGTGGGCAGAAAGGTCTGTCTCTATGCTGTATGACTGTACGACTCTATTTCAAAGCAGTCCACTTGCAGTTACAATGCATAGTAACTGCAGTATGTGCTATGCACAAGATGTACTGCAGAAATTCACCCAAGATCCTTAGACATCACCTTCCAAATCCGGAGTCAGATCCTCCTAGGTCATGGGCAGCAAATGCAAGGGAACATCCCATCTGAAAATTCCTGTCTAAGCTGCTCACTATCCTGATCTGTAAATATATTGTCCCAAAGCCTTTTCGGCATCCAGAGCTTTCAGCCATTTCTTGATATGACATGGAATATTAAATTGGCTAAAGACGACGCTGGGGACCTCCACCAGAGAGCAAGATGGAGCATCCACTCGGCACTTCTGGCTAAAGATTGTTGCAAATGCTTCAGCCTTAACATCTGCACAGACGTGCTGGTACCGCCTAACCTTTATGAGGATATCTGTGGAACCTCCTCCTGACTTGTTTAACTGTCCACAACCATTCACAACTGAATGTGGTGGGCTGGCAGAGCTCAAATCTAATTTTTCAATTGTGAAGTTACTTGACCCTGTATATTACTTTTTGGTCATGTTGCTTACCTTCAAGGAATCCTGTATTGCAGCTTCATCAGGTCGACACTTGTTTTTTTAGGTATGCTTGATACTGCTCCTAGCATGCACTCTTCACTGAACCAGGGTTAAGCCCCTGGCTTAACAGTGATGGTATAGTGAAGGATATGCTGCACCGTGAGGTCACGGATTGTGTTGGAAAACAGTTCTGCTGATGGCTCACAGTGTTTCATGAATATACAGTCTTGAGATCTTTTACACTGTGGAGGGTATCCTCATGAAAAAGTGAGACTTCGTCTCAGGAAGGAATATGTGGTTGTCAACAAAGAAAAGAAAGAACATTGCCATTCTTACCGATAATATCATGGACAGGTACATCTGGGTTAGACAGATTGATCAGGATAAGGCCTAGTACTTTTAGCCCTGTTGTTGGTTCCTTTACAACCTGCCACAAACCTAATCTGGCACACGTGTCCTTTAGGACTTCAGCTTGGTCAGTAGTGATGCTCTTGATCCACTCTGGTTGATGTACTGTGAAGTCTTGCTAACGTACATTTTGTGCCCTTGGCATTGTCAGTCCTTCCTGCAAGTAGTAGTCAGCATGAAGCAATGCTAATTCATCAGCCAAAGAGGTTGTGATGTGTGACCGTCAATTCCTTGCTCATATTTGACCTGATACCATGCGACTTCATGGAGTCTGGAGTAAATGTTGAGGACTCCAGGGCAGCTGCCTCTGACTATGTACAATTGTGCTGCTATCTCTGCTGGTCCGTCTTGTTGGTGGGACAGGACATACCCAGGGATGGCAGCGGTGTTTTCTGGGACATTGCCTGTAAGGTGTGGTTCCGTGAGTATGTCTTTATCGATGGCTTCATTAATCATGAGACAGGTCTACCAATTTTGGCACTAGCCTCCAGATGTTAATTAGGTAGACTTGCAAAGTTTACAAAGGTGAGTTTGCCATTGGTTGTTTCCGATGCCTAGGTAGATGCCAGGTCAATGACTAGTTTCATTCCCTTTTTGAGGCTGTTCAGCAGTTTGATACAACTAAATGTCAGATGGCAGTTCCTTCCCTAAAGAACATTAGCGAATCAGATTTTTTTTTTACACCAATCAACAATGGTTTCATGGTCATCATTGGACTTACAGTTTGAATTTAAATTCTACCATCAACTGTGGTGCAATTTGCACCAGGGTCTCTGTATTACTAAACCAGTGACAATACCATTTTTTTATTCACACATGGCATGGGCATCACTGGCTGGCCAACATTTATTACTGGAAGAACTGCCGCTGCTTTAAGTCAGAGACAGAAATAGAAATTGCTGGCAAAGCTCAGCAGGTCTGGCAGCACCTGCAGAGAGAAATCAGAGTTAACGTTTCAGGTTGAGTGATCTTTCCTCAGAAGAGTCACTCAACCCAAAATGTTAACTCTGATTTCTCTCCTCAGATGCTGCCAGACCTGAACTTTGCCCAGAGGGTGTGTGGACCTGGAATGTCCTGCCGGATGGATTGTTGAGGTGGGTTACTTTTTTCCTTTGTTCATTCACGGGATGAGGGGCGTCACTGGCTAGGCAGCGTTTACTGCCCATCCCTAATTGTGCCAAAGGCAGCTAAGAGTCAACCACATTGCTGTGGGTCTGGAGTCACATTTAGGCCAGAACAGGTAAGGATGGCAGTTTCCTTCCCTGAAGGGCATTAGTGAACCAGATGGGTTTTCCCGACAATTGACAATGGTCATCATTAGACTCTTAATTCCAGACTTTTTTTTATTGAATTCAAATTCCACCATCTTCCATCCGAACCTGGGTCCCCACTATCTGGGTCTCTGGATTAATAGTCCAGCGATAATACCACTAGGCCATCGACTCCCCCTTCACAACCTTTAAAAAGTAGCTTTGCAGCTTTCCTTCGATAGCTCAGCTGGTAGAGCAGAGGACTGTAGCGTGTTAGGGTGGCACAGTGGTTAGCACTGCTGCCTGACAGTGCCAGGGTCCCGGGTTCGATTCCAGCCTCGGGCGATTGTCTGTGTGGAGTTTGCACATTCTCCTGGTGTCTGCGTGGGTTTCCTCCAGGTGCTCCGGTTTCCTTCCACAGTCCAAAGATGTGCAGGTTAGGTTGATTGGCCATCTAAACTGCCCGTAGTGTTCTGGGAGGTGTAGGTTAGGTGGGTTATAGGCGAATGTGTCTGGTTTGGATGCTCTGGACTTGTTGGGCCGAAGGGCCTGTTTCCACACTGTAGGGATTCTATGAGTATGAACACTTGCAGTGTTGTAACATTCAACACTATGGCCCTAGTGTGGGAAAGTGGGACTTGTGTAGGTAATCTTATATTTTTGATGGACCAGATTCAATAGGCCTCCTCTGTAATATATGATTCTATAATTCTACTTGAAAGTGACAGTGACTGTCTTAACATGAAGGCCCTGTTTGACCGAGTGTGGTATCAAAGAGCCTTGATAAAACCTCTCTCCAGCATAAGGTCAGGTCTTGGGGGAATGTTTGCTGATAAGTGCACAATGCTCATTTGTGAGTCCTCAGATACTGAAGCAGTCTATGTCCAAATGCAGCAAATGGATAATTATTCATTTTAACTGCCAAAGTAGAAATTAACATTCATGCCAGGCAATGACAATCTCCAACAACAAAGAATAAAATCATCGCCCCCTTGAAATTCGATAGCAGAACGTCATAATGAAGAAGCGGTGATACATTTCCAAGAAAAGATGCGGTGTTGGCTTGGACAGGAACTTGCAGGTGGTGATATTCCCATGTATCTACTGCCCTGGTGCTTCCCGGTGGCAGTTCATAGAATCATCACAGAATTCCTACAGAGTGAAAGCAGGCCGTTTGGCCTATCGAGTCTACATTGCCCCTACGAAAAGCATCGCACACGGACCCCTACCCTATCCCTGTAACACTGCAATCTTTTCCCTCATGGTTAATTCACCTAGCCTACACATTCCTAATACTATGGGCAATTTAGTATGGCCCATCCAACTAAGCTGCAAATCTTTGAACTGTGGGAGGAAACAGGAGCACCCAGAGGAAACCCGTGCAGACATATGGACAATGTGCAAACTCCACACAGACAGTTGCCCAAGGCTGGAATTGAACACAGGTCCCTGGCGCTGAGAGGCAGTAGTGCTAACCACTGAGCCAACATGCCGCCCAAAGAGAGGCTGAGGAGGAGAGTTCTTCATGGTAACCTCAGGTGGTGTGGGAACGGAACCCACGCTTTTGGCATCACTGTGTTGCAAACCAGCCACCCAGACAGCTGAGCTAAACTGACCCCTAAAGTTAGTGATTGTAGATTTGGAAGATGCTGTGTGAGGGCTCTTGGTGAATTTTTGCAGCCATCTTCTACATACTGCTGCTACTATGGTGGTAGAGGGAGTGAATATTTGTGGATGTGGTGCCAATCAAGGGGGGGGGGGGGGCTGCTTTAATTGACTGATTGATTTTATTGTCTCATATACTAAAGTTCAGTGAAAAGCTTTTTTTTTTTATGAGCAGCACAGGCAAATCATAGTAAGCAAGGGTATACAGATCAAAATGACTTAGAGGTATACAGGCACAGGGCATGCGCTAGGCAAGATCAACGTTAACAAGATGTCATTTTTTGAGGCTAGAGAGTCCATTCATCAGTCTAATAATGGCAGGAAGAAGCTATCCCTGAACCTGCTCATGCATATGTTCAGGCTTCTGTATCTTCTGCCTGATGGAAGAGGTTGGAGGAGATCATTTCCAGGGTGCAATGGATCATTGATGATGTTGGCAGCCTTTCAGCAGCAGTGAGCCAATTAAATGCAGTCCATGGAAGGAAGATTAGGCTGTGCACGCCATCGTCTGTAGTTTCTTCCGGTCCTGAGCAAAGCAGTCGCCAAACCAGGGCATGCCAAATTTCCTAGGCTGCCTGAGAAAAAAGAGGCGTTGTTTTGCCTTGTACTGAATGGTGTCAAGCTTCTTAAATGTTGTTGGAGCTGCACTTCCTTCTTGTTGGAAATGGTCATTGCTTGGTACTTGTGTAGCAGAAATGTTAATTTCCACTTATCAGTCCACACCTGGATGCTGTCCACACCTTACTGCATTTGGACATTAACTGATCAGTATCCGGGGAATTGTGAATGTTGTGAACATTGATGACTGTACAATGAACATCCCCACTCTTGAACTTATGATGGTTGGAAGTTCATTCATGAAGCAGCTGAAGATGGTTGGGTTATGGATACTACCCGGAGGAACTTCTGTTGATGTCCTGGAGTTGAAATGATCAACCTACAAAAGCTACAGTCATCTTTCTTTTGTATCAGGTATGACTCCAACCAGTGATGAATGTGCAATTAAGGGCAATCAGTCTCACATCGCCTCAAATTCAGTTTTTCTGTCCAAAGGCTATAATTAAGGTCAGGAGCAGAGTCCTGGCAGCACCAATACTGAGCATCAGTAGGTTATTGGTAAGTAAGTTTGGTCTGATGGCACTCTTGATGACATCTTCCATCACTTTACTGATGATCAAGAGTAGACTGATAGGCCAGTAATCAGCTGGTTGAATTTGTAGAAGGGACATATCTAGGCAATATTCTACATTGTCAGGTAGATGCCAGTGTAGGAGCTGGACTGGAACAGCCTAGCTCGGGGTGCGATAAGTCATGGTGCACATTACTTCAGTACTATTGCCAGAATACATCCTTTGCTGTATCCAATGCTGCCAGCCATTTCTTGGCATCATGTGGTGCATCAAATTGACCGAAGACTGGCTTCTGTGATGCTAGGACCCTTCCAAGGTGGCCAAGATGAATCATTTACTTGGCACTTTTGGTGGAAAACTGACAGAAATTATTCGGCCTTATTTTTTGCACTGATGTGCTGGGCTCCCCATTATTAAGGATTCTTACCCTAATTCTTGTAGTTTTGGTTTAATTTCTTCACAGAATTGTTCCTCTATATTTTTTCTACTAGGATTCCAGTGTTACCTTTCCTGATTCTTAGCTCTAGCTCCTCTCGTACTTCTGTTCTCTCTTGCACTACAATTAACCCAATAATTGCTTCAAATGATATTTACTGGAGGTGGGATCGTGTTTGGCAGATGACGATACAAATTTGACTGTTCTGATCCCATTATTCAACGGCTTTCCAATATCCACAGTCAAGGCTCACCTCTTCACTTTGGCAGATTACTAGGGGACAACCATCACCCAGACGACTGCATTCTGGTTTTCAGAATTAGTGCAGGGAGAGAAGAACCTTAACAACTACATTCTTTAAATGGTAATCAATGTTATCAGCTACTTAAATGAAGCTCAGTGCTTTTGTTGAACACATATTGTCAATGTGAGGATAAAATTGATCTAGAAGGGGCTCTTGGGGTGCACTGGTAACGATCCTACCTCTGTGCTAAGAGGCCGAGGTTCAAGTCTCACCTGCTCCAGAGGTGTGTAATAACATCTCTGAGGAGGTTGATTAGAAAATATAAAATTAATTCAAACTCTCTAAATAGATTTGAATGATCGAACAAATTGTGTAGCTAGACAGCTTTTGTTGTTCTTCCAATCTAATTTAGCAAATCGTAGAATTCCCACAGTGTGCAAATAGGTCATTCAGCCCAACAAGTCCACACTGACCCTCTGAAGATCAGCCCACCCAGAACCGTCCCCTAAAGTATCCCTGTAACCCTGCACTTCCCATGGCTAATGCATCTAACTTACACATCTCTGAACACTATGGGCAATTTAGCATGGCGAATCCAACTAACCTGCACACCTTTGGACTGAGGGAGGAAGCCGCAGCACCTGGGGGAAACCGATGCAGATCAGGGAAAATGTGCAAACTCCACACAGACAGTCGCCCTAGGTTAGAATCAAACCAAGGTCCCTGGCACTGAGGCAGCAGTGCTAACCACTGCGCCACCGTGCCACCCAAGTTTCTTGATAACAGATTATAACACGTTAAAATGCTTAGTTTTATCTCTTTAACAAAAAGACAGAATAATTTTATTCAGAGCCTTCAGAGAAAATAACAGGACTTTACCTTAGAATGTTTAGCTAGTGCTTGAAGACAAAATGATTCAACCTTCTCAGATGGAACAGAGCTTAGGCTCTGTGCATAAGGAAGCCCATTCCCCCCAAAACACCATAAGCCTCCCTGAAACACAAAAGATTAAATAACTTTATTCACATCGTTTACATACCTTATAATGTCATTGCATTCCTCTTCTGATAGTGTAGTTTTCTTTCAATTCATCCCGTATCTTTGTAGATGTTTAAAAATAGCTTTTAAGTCATGAAGCACCTTGCACTATTTAAATAAAATAAAGGTGAACTCCATGGAAATTCCCTTTATCATGCATCTCAAGAAGCTGGTTTGCTAACCCTCTTAGCAAATTTCCTCCCTCCTTCCTTTGCATTGTCCCAGCATGGGTATACTTTACCACATATATGTTCAAAAACACAAACCTTGCTTTTAACACTTTGGGGTTTCCACTGGTGGTAAAATGTTCCAGTTTCTATAAAAAGGTTTTTGAAGCCCTTGGTGCATGCAGATAAAATAAAACTATCCCTGCCAAAACCACAGGCAACAAAAGTGGATATATTTTCAACATGCAGAAGCATATGCACTTCATGTTACATTTCAAAAAGCCCTGTTTACTAAACACAACTGGTAAATATGTAGTAAACATTTTTGTTTTTACAATTTAGCACATGAATGGTAAGACCTTTTCAGATACATTTGGAGAAGCAAAACTTTCAGAATAGTGAGTTAAAAGTGTGCAAAATTATGTATGCCTGTGTGAAACAATGTTCCTTACCTACTCAAAAAAAATTAAAGATATTTTGACAATTGAGGAATTTGAAATCATGATTTTGAATTAACTTTTATTTATCTAATTAGTATTGAGAAAGAATTTCAGCAAACCAGTCTAATGAAATCTGATTAGTTATGCCAGAGACAGAAGCTAAGGTGTGATTTCCAGTCTGCGTATGCAGTAAAAATGTGGACACAGCAAAATATTTTTGTCAACAGTGCATTCTTATGCAAGTTTCTAAAGGAACAGAAAAGCTGGTGCGCTTAAGACAACCATCAAATCTATAATAAAATGATAAAAATCACTTTGTTTTATAAAAGAGGGAAACTAGGTATTCTGATGTGGGACATAAACATCAGCAGAAATCTAATGGGACAAGTGGCCTGGTCCTAAACTGTGGTCTTGACTGTGTAATTCTATCTTTGCAAAAAAAACTCCTTCAGAGATGATGTGAGGCTGATGTTTGATGCAATTAATGAGATGTGAAAAACAGAGGACTGTTGAAGTTCAAAGCTGAACATGGTGGCAGAAAAGGAGTGATTGACAGAAATGAACAGTGACTGTACAATGAGGCAAGATGTAAGGGGAAAGGCAATATAATCAGAAAATAGGAGGCTTAAGAGATTTTTGACAATGATAAACATCAAAGTTATTTCTGAGGAGAGAGGCAGAAGCACGGAGGAAATTTTATTGAGTGAAAACTTGATAGAGAAAGCAGTGGTTATACAAGGTTTATTAACACTGCAGTAAGAACCAAGTTAACAATGTGGGCAATTAGTGAAAGACAAAGCGAAGAACTGTGGATACTAGGGATCTGAAACACACAGGAACAGAAGTTGCTGGAGAAACTCAGAGTCAACAGAATACAACTTTTCAAGTCTAATTACCCTTCTTTAGAACCGATAGCAGCTAGGAAGAGGTGTTTTATGCAGATGAATGGGGGTTGAGGCGGAAAAAGGACTGAGCAGATAGACGGTGACAGAGCCCGAATAGGGAGAAGAAAAGGTTAGGCAGACAACAGTCATTGACAATAAATCACGGGAGGTGAGAAGCTAAATAAGTGATCATGGTGGTGGGCAAATGACATAGCAGGAGGCATTCATGCTCTAAAATTATTCAACTCGATGAGCCCTGAGACTGTAATGTCCCTGAGCTAAACATTAGATGTTGTTCTTCCAGCTTGCATCAAGTCGCTGGAGCACTGCAGCAGGCCTGAGATAAATATTGGTGTGAGAATACTATGGTGTGCTGGAAATGGCAGGCAACTGGAAGCTCAGGGTGATTTTTACAGACAGAACATAGGTTTCTACATAGCTGTCACCTGGTTTGAGTTTCGCCTCTCCAGTGTTGAGAGGACCTCATTGCTTCACCTGGAAGGTGTGTCTAGACCCTTGGATAATGAGGTGGTAACTGGGCAAGCTTTGCAGCTACTGTGTTGTGTGGGAAGATGTCATGAGGGCATTGGCAGGTGTTGGGAGTGGAGGGGGAAGTGAGCCAGGATTGTCCCAGAGGGAAAAAGTCCTTGCAGAACGCTGACAATGGAGGGATAGGTGTGTCTGGTGGTTGTATCCCACTGGCGGTGACAGAAGTGGCAGCTTACAGTCATATAGCATGGATAGCCCAACTATCCATGCCAACCAGGTTTCCTAAACTTAACCAATCCCACTTGCCAGCGTTTGGCCCATATCCGTCCAAACCTTTGCTGCTCATGTACCTGTCCAAATGTCTTTTATATTTTGCAATTATACCTGCTTCTACCACTTCTGGCAGTTTGTTCCATACACGCACCACTCTGTGAAAAAACTGCCTGTCAGGTCCCTTTTAAATCTTTCCCTTCTCAGCTTAAACCTATGCCCTTTAGCTTTCTCAAGAAATTAAAGTACAGGAATTCAGCATTGTGCACTGACATGGATACAGAACTGGTTGGCAAACAAGAAACAAAGAGTAGGAATAAATGGGATCTTTTTCTTAGTGGTAGTCAGTGACTAGTAGAGTACCAGAGGGAACGTCTGGAGGGAACAATGCTTGGCCCCCAGCTATTCAAAATATACGTTAATGATTTACATGAGGAAACTATATGTAACACCTCCAAGTTTGTAGACAGCACAAAGCTGGGTAGGAGGGTGAACTGTGGGAGAGGAACCAGATGCTTCAGGTGTGATTTGGACAAATTCAGTGAGTGGGCAAATGCATGGCATTTGAAGTACAACGTAGATAAATGTGAGGCTATCCACATCTGGTAGCAAAAACAAGATGGCAGATTATTATCTGAACAGTCATAGATGAGAAAAAAAAGGAAAGGTACAAGGAGACTGGCGTGTGTTTGTACATTAGCTGCTGAGTGTAAGTACAAAGGTGCGGCAGGCAATAAAGGCGGCAAGTGGTATGCTGATCTTCATATTAAGAAGAATTGATTACCTGAGTAGGGATTCTTGCTGCAGGTTTACAGGGCCTTGGTAAAAACCACATCTGGAGTATTGTGTGCAATTTTGCTCTTCTTATCTGAGCAAAGATGTTCTGGCTTTGGAGGGAGTGTAATTAAGGTTTACCAAACTGATTACTGGGATGGCAGGATTGACAAATGGAGACTGTATCAGTTAGGACTATATTCACTGGAATTTAGAAGTGGTGGTAGTGGTGGTGTGCATGTCGGGTGGGGAGGGTGCAGATATCTCAGACTACACAGGGTAAATGCAAAGGATGCTCCAAAGACCACGAAGTCCAAAGCCACGAGTCACAAACTAAGGATATGGGGTAGAGGTAGTAGGAACTGCAGATGCTGGAGAATCTGAGATAACAAGGTGTAGAGCTGGATGAACACAGCAAGCCAAGCAGCAGCAGAGGAGCAGGAAAGCTGACGTTGCAGGCCTAGACCTGTCTTCAGAAATGGGGGAGGGGAAGGGGGTTCTGAAATAAATAGGGAGAGAGGGGGATGCGGATAGAAGATGGATAAAAGAGAAGATAGGTGGAGAGGAGACAGACAGGTCAAAGAGGTGGGGATGGAGCCAGTAAAGGTGAGGGTAGGTGGGGAGTTAGGGAGGGGATAGGTCAGTCCAGGGAGGATGGACAGGTCAAGGGTTGGGGGGGAAATGAGGTTAGTAGGTAGGAGATGGGGGTGGGGCTTGAGGTGGGAGGAAGGACAGGTTAGGGAGGCAGGGACAAGCTGCGCTGGTTTTGGGATGCGGTTGGGGGAGGGGAGATTTTGAAGCTTATGAAGTCCACATTGATACCATACGGCTGCAGAGTTCCCAAGCGAAATATGAGGTGCTGCTCCTGCAACGTTCGGGTGGCATCGTTGTGGCACTGCAGGAGGCCTAGGATGGACATGTCATCCAAGAAGTGGGAGGGGGAGTCGAAATGGTTCGTGACTGGGAGGTGCAGTTGTTTAGTGTGAACCAAGCGTAGGTGTTCTGCAAAGCGGTCCCCAAGCCTCCGCTTGGTTTCCCCGATGTAAAGGAGGCCGCAAGGGGAACAGCGGATACAGTATACCACATTAGCAGATGCGCAGGTGAACATCTGCTTGATGTGGAAGGTCTTCTTGGGGCCTGGGATGGGGGTGACGGGGGAGGTGTAGCACTTCCTGAGCTCAACTCCATTTTCTCCCTCTTGGTCCAGGAACTCCCTACCTACGTCCGTGACACCACCCACGCCCTCCACCTCCTCCAAAACTTCCAATTCCCTGGTCCCCAACACCTCATCTTTACCATGGACGTCCAGTCCCTATACACCTGCATTCCCCATGTAGATGGCCTAAAGGCCCTCCCCGCTTCTCACTGTCCCGCGGGCCCGACCAGTCCCCCTCCACTGACACCCTCATTCGCTTAGCCGAACTCGTCCTCACCCTTAACTTCTCTTTCAATTCCTCCCACTTCCTATAGACAAAGGGGGTGGCCACGGGTACCCGCATGGGCCCAAGCTATGCCTGCCTCTTTGTAAGTTACGTGGAATATTTCCTCTTCCGTAGCTACATTGGCCCTAAACCCCACCTCTTCCTCCGTTACATCGATGACTGTATTGGTGCCGCCTCGTGCTCCCACAAGGAGCTCGGACAGATCATCCACTCCACCAACACCTTCCACCCCAACCTTAAGTTCACCTGGACCATCTCTGACACCTCTCTCTCCTTCCTGGACCTCTGTGTTTCCATCTCTGGCAACCACCTGGAAACCGATATCCATTTCAAGCCCGACTCCCACAGCTACCTAGAATACACCTCCTCCCACACACCTTCCTGCAAAAAATGCCATCCCCTGTTCCCAATTCTTTCAGCTCCGCTGCATCTGCTCCCAGGATGAGGCATTCCACTCTCGAACATCTCAGGAGTAATCGTTTTTCAAGGACCGCAACTTCCCCCACTCAGTGGTCGAGAACGCCCTCGACTGGGTCTCCCACATTTCCCGTAACTCATCCCCCACACCTCCTCCCTGCAATAACAACCAAAACAGAATTCCCCTCGTCCTCACGTACCACCCCACTAACCTCTGGATCCAACGCATCATCCTCCGACAATTTCGCCATCTGCAATCTGACCCCACCACCAAAGACATATTTCCCTCCCCACCCTTATCTGCTTTCCGGAAGGACCACTCTCTCTGTGACTCCCTTGTCCACTCCACACTCCCCTCCAGCCCTACCACACCCGGCACTTTTCCCTGCAACTGCAGGAAGTGCTACACCTGCCCCTACACCTCCCCACCAGCCCTATCCCAGGACCCAAGAAGACTTTCCACATCAAGCAGATGTTCACCTGCACATCTGCTAATGTGGTATACTGTATTCGCTGTTCCCCTTATGGCCTCCTCTACACCTGGGAAACCAAGCAGAGGCTTGGGGACAGCTTTGCAGAACACCTACGCTCGGTTCGCACTAAACAACTGCATCTCCTAGTCGCGAACCATTTCAACTCCCCCCTCCCATTCCGCAGACGACATGTCCATCCTGGGCCTCCTGCAGTGCCATAACGGTGCCACCTGAAGGCTGCAGGAACAGCAACTCATATTTCGCTTGGGAACCCTGCAGCCCAATGGTACCAATGTAGACTTCATAAGCTTCAAAATCTCCCCTCCCCCAACCGCATCCCAAAACCGCAGTTTGTCCCTGCCTCCCTAACCTGTCCTTCCTCCCACCTATCTCCTCCTCCCACTTGAGCCCCACCCCATCTCCTACCTACTAGCCTCATCCTGCCTCCTTGACCTGTCCGTCCTCCCTGGACTGACCTATCCCCTCCCTAACTCCCCACCTACCCTCACCTTTACTGGCTCCATCCCCACCTCTTTGACCTGTCTGTCTCCTCTCCACCTATCTTCTCCTTTATCCATCTTCTATCCACATCCCCCTCTCTCCCTATTTATTTCAGAACCCCCTTCCCCTCCCCCATTTCTGAAGACGGGTCTCAGCCCAACACATCAGCTTTCCTGCTCCCCTGATGCTGCTTGGCCTGCTGTGTTCATCCAGCTCTGCACCTTGTTATCTCTCTCAAGGATATGGGGTAGGCCTTTTAGGACTGAGAAGAGGAGAAATTGCTTCACCCAGACAGAGTGGTGAGCACATGGTATTATCTGCCACAGTAAATGATTGAGGCCAAAACATTGAATATCTTCACAAGGGATTTTGATATAGTTCTTAGGGCTAAAGAGAAATGTGTATGTTGGGAAAGTGTATGGTTGAGAAAGTGGGAAGAGCAGCACCAAGTTGGATTATTAGCCATGGTCATACTGAATGGCGAAGCAGCTTGCAGGATTGAAATGCTCCTATTTTCTATGTTTTGGTTGGCTATGGAAAAGACTAAAAAGACAATCAAAGTAAGAATTACCAACTGGGGGAAAGCCAATTTCAATTAGGTCACAACAATCTAGCCCAGATAAACTGGAATCAAAGGGTGGGAAGTAGAATAGTAACTCAACAAAAGGCTGCCTTGAATGCGGAGGCTGGTGGGGTAGAAAGTGAGAGCCCAGGGTCCATATTGGTGCTGTGGAAGCGAGAAGAATTAGTGAGGACAGAAGTGCAGGAAATGGGTCAGACATGGCTAAGGGGCCTGTCAACCATGGTAGTGGGGAACCCTCGTTGAGGAAAAGGGGGATATTTCTGAGGTGCCTCTGCAGAAGGTGGCATCAGCCGAACAGATCTGACAGAAATGCAGAAACTAGGAGAATGGAAAGGAGTCCTTACAGGAAGCAGCGTGTGAGGATATATAGTTCAGAGAACTGTGGGAGTTGGTGGGTTTGCAATGGGTATCAGTGGCCTGTCTATTCCTAGAAATGGTAACAGAGATGTTCAAGAAGATAAGGGAGAGGCCAGAAATGGACCAGACGAAATTGAGAGCAGGGTGAAAATTGGAAGAATAACTGATAATTTTTCCAATTCCAGATGAGAAGAGAAAGTGGCAACAATGATGTCATTGACATACAGGAGAAAAAGTTGTGGGGCAGAACACAAGTAGGACTGGAACAAGGGATGTTCCAAACACCTCACAAAGACTGACATAACTGTCATGTGGGTACCCATAGCATCACCATTGATCTGATGGAACAGAGAGGAGTTAAAGAAGAGAGATATCTGATGAAGGGTCTAGGCCCGAAACGTCAAGTTTTCCTGCTCCTATGATGCTGCTTGACCTGCTGTGTTCATCCAGCCCCATGCTTGTTATCTCGGATTCTCCAGCATCTGCAGTACCTTTTATCTCGGAGTTAAAGAAGGAATTGTTTTAAGTGAGGACTACTCAGCCAGTTAGAGGCTGGTGGTGGTGGCTGGGGATGGCTCAGGCTGCCTATCCAGAAGAAGTGGAAAAGTGCAGGAGTACTCTGATGGGGAATGGATGTCTCGAGGAATTACACATACATGTTGAAAAGGAGACGGCTGGTACTCAGGCTGGAAATTGTGAAAGTGATGTAAAGCATCAGAAGAGTTGCGGATGTAACTGGGAAGGGACTGGACGAGAGGAGGAAAAAAATAATTGAGTCAAGGTTGGAAGGAATAAACTCTGTGGAGGAGGAACAGGCAGAAACAACGGGTCTGCCTAAGCAGTTCTGTTGCTGAATTTTGGGGAGAAGATAGAAGTAGGCTGAATGAAGCTGGGGGACTTTGAGCTGGCAGGCTGAGAGGGAAGCAAGTGGGGGAGGCCAGGGAGGTCCCCGGATGCCATGAGGTTAGTGAGTGTGGACACAATAGCCTGATGTTCAATGGCAACATCATGGTCCGGGGACATAAGAGGAGGTGTCCAAGAGTCCATGCTCAACTTCTACAGTTTAGAGGTCAGTATGCCAGACAACAACAGCAACACCCTTGTTGGCAGGTTCCTTTTCACCTGTTTCCAACCCTCTTCCTCCACTTGAATCCATCTCTCTGGCCTTTTACCTGCACTTGACCTGTTCATCAAAAACGGTCAACTTGATATTGGTCACTTTACTTCACTTTACTTTTCTGCTCCCCTCACTTATCTCTATCTGAACTGACTACACTCCAAGCTGTCAGATCCAATCCTGACTTTGTAAGCAAACCTGCTGACAAGGATGGTGAAATCAGCTCCTTCCTTATGCGAATGTATTATAACAGGAAGTTCACTGGCATATTTTACTTAACTCTTATGACCATCAATTTGAAAAACCAGGAAGCCTTTAATGCTACTTGTTCTCTAATTCATTTCAACAATATCATCCATATTTCATTCATTAATTGAGAAGTTATTTTATGATATTTTATAGAATTAACGATGTCAAAAAATGTAAGTAATTCATCTACCTTACATTGAGCGTCGATTGAATTAAGTTAAATATATTCAGCTTGTATGCCTCCTTAAGAGATGAAGTCACAAAGCACAGCTGCATAAAAACAGAGGACTGAATTCTCTGGACACTATGGAAAAAGAATGGAGGCAGAAGAAGCAACTGGACCAGGAAATTTCCCAATCATTCCTACCTCAGGGAAGTTTCCCATCAGTCCATTTGGAACTGGATCAGCTGCCTGCAGCCCATTGAGCCAAACAATGTCTGACTTTTGCAATGTCCAGTATTTTCTTGCTCTCTCAGCAGCCACCACTCCTCTACCCCTCCATCTACTATCGTCCATCCATCATCTCCTCCCAGATTGCAAAGCCCAGTAATTCATTCAAGGTGACATCCGTTAGTGGGTCAGGGAGACTTCGGAGTCAGAGGTACTATTCCACAGTGACAAGATGACAGAGATGAAATCCCACTGATGCTTCTGAAACCAATCCTGTGAAGGAGTTTAAGCCGAGCCTGATGACTTACTTCAGGCCTCCTTTATTTGCTGACTTCCCTCGAAGCAACCAAAGGCACTTCATTTTGAGGTGCCATCATGATAATCTTTCTGTTTCAGCGGAACTTACTTTTCTCAGAGTGTTGCCAATTTCAAGAACTGTAGATTCTTGGACCGGAGCATCAGGCTTTGGAACCCATCTTCTATCATTAACTGAATAGCAAGCACAGAGGCAATCATTTAGGAGGTCTACCACCCAAGTGATCACTGGCAACATGGACAGGCTTGGAAATGATTATTGGGCCATAGCTGGCATTTCATTGTCATCTAGAAATCAGTACTGCAAACAACTACACAGACAGAAACCAACACACAGAAAAGCTATGTAAGTCAATGCATCATTTATTCTTATATTAATCACTTTGAATCATGTAACTGAGAGTTCACTTAGTTCCTATTAATGTGCTGGGTTTGGCTCATGTGTTGGGATGGGCAATGAAGAAGAAATTGATATCCTGACCGATGAATGGCATTGTAATTAAGAGTACAGGAAGGCAGGGTGGAAAGATCCACAGATTATTTTGCAGATGTGCAGATAATTTCAAAAAAGTATGCTGGAGCTATGAGCTATTGGAGTTCATTGTTCCTTTGTTAAATTCATTCATGGGATGTGGGAAGGCCAGCATTTATTACCTATCCCCACTTTCTCAGAGGGCAATTAAAGATCAACCACATTGCTGTGGGTCTGATGGCCATGACATGGAGGCCAGACCAGGCAAGGATTGCAGTTTCCTTCCCTAAAGGATGTTAGTGAGCCAGACGGGTTCTTCCTGACAAATGACAATGGTTTCATGGCCTTCATTAGAATTTTAGTTCCAGATTTTTATTGAATTCAGATTTAACCAAATGATGGAATTTGAACCCACGTCCCCAGAACATTACCTGGGCTTTCCGATTAGTAGCCCAGTGATAATACCACTAGGTCATTGCCTCCTTCTGTGACCATAAAGATGTTCCCTTCTTCACTCTACAACTGATGAGATAAGGGAGTTGGAAGTAACACCCCAGACAGGTGCCTGTGTTTACTCAAGGATAGCTCGAAAATAGGCCCAGAGCATTTACATCCGCTCATGGGTTCTGTTCAGACTTTCATTATTTTATTTCTATTTTTCTAATTTTTGGTTTGGAGAGCTAAAATTGAGAATTGAACTTTTGAGCATTAACTTGTTTTGGGAAGGAAAAGACAGCAATCAAACTTATGTTTGCTCTTGGGAACTGGCCTGGAAAGATAACTGCAGGTTAATTATTATCCTAAGAACACTACCAACATTTTGGCACCAAGATCTTCTAAGCTCATGACTGGCAATTGTTGGATGTTGAATTAATCAGTCAGGGGCAGATTGGTGCTGGCCAGCCATTCACAGAGAATATTAGCAAAAGCGACGAAAAAAGTGAACCAGTTCTGACTGGGGTTTTAAAGCTTCTGGACAACGCTGCTGCTTTTTCGCTCTCTCTTTCTTTGTTTTCATGCATTGCCGATTTGTTGGTTGTTCTGATAAGAAAATAACCCTCTCTAAGAAATGGATGAATAATTCTACAAGTTAATGGTCCTATTTGCATGAATCAGTGACTTTGGAATTCCAGCAAGACCTACAGATTAACTGCCTGTCAAAAATTCCATTAACCATGGATTTCTGAAGGCCTGGGTACTCATCATGAGACTGCTGAACTGGCAAATGATAATTCTTTATTTATTTCTATTCATTTATCCTTTAAATTATGTCTGTCTGTCAGTGTGTGGGTAGGAGCTCTGGTTAAAGAAGACTGGGCTTGGGTCATTGACATTAAGTAGATTGTCTTGTTCCATAAGACCTTAGTGTACAAGAGCAGAATTAGACTATTTGGCCCATCAAGTTTGCTCTGTATTTCCATCACGGCTGTTATGCTTTTTAAGCCCATTCTCTTGCCTTCTCCCCATAACATTTGATCCCTTTACAGATCAAGGACCTATTCCTGTATTAAATGCACTCAACGATTTGGCCTTCACAGCCTTCTGCGGCAATGAGTTCCATAGATTAACCACTCCTCTGGCTGAAGAAATTTCACCTTATTTCAATTCTAAAGGTTGTACCTTCACCCTGAGGCTGTGCCCTCCGGTCCTAGACTCACCTATTTGTGGAAACACCTTTTTCACATCCACTTTACCCAGGCCTCTCGGTATTCTGTAAGTTTCAATCAGATTACCCCTCTTCCTTCTAAACTCCATAAAGTACAGACCCATCATCCTCAACTCCTCACGTGACAAGCCCTTCATCCTCGAGATCATTCTTGCAAACCTCCTCTGGACCTCCTCCAATGCCAGCACATCTTTCCTTAGATACGGGGCTCAAAATTGCTCACAATATTCCAAATGTGGTTTGACCAGAGCCTGATACAGCCTCAGCAGTAGATCTCTACTCTTGTATTCTAGCCCTCTTGAAATGAATGCTAACATTGTATTTGCCTTCCTGACTGCCAAGTGAACCTGTATGTTAAACGTGAGAGAATCTTGAACTAGGACTCCTAAGTCCCTTTGTGCTTCAGGCTTCTAAAGCCTTTCCCCAATTAGGAAATGGTCTACACCTCTTTTCTTTCCACCAAAGTGCATCACCTCGCACTTTCCCAAACTGTACTCAATTTATCCCTTCTTTGCCAACTCTCCTAGATGTCCAAGTCCTTTACAGCCTCTCTGCTTCTCAACACTACCTGCCACTCTACCTATCTTTGTTGTTATTTTATCCATATTGTACTAAAGTTGTGTTATTAATAACAAATTGTTATTATCTGTTCAATTTATAAACTTTGTGTCTAACATTTGTCATTCTTAAAATCTGGTGAAAAACAACTGAGTGACTTTGGTACTTAAATGTTTTAATTTTACTGTGTTGCGAATCCAGGAATGGGGGGTGCTGATTTGGTTTGGCTTGCTGTCCCCTTGTCATAATACTTCGAGCAGAACAGAAATGTTACTGAAAACCAATTAAATGTGCCAAAACAAAATATTAACGTAAATAGCACAGCAAGCACAAGGGTATAAAGAAAGAACTTAATTTGCAACTGACTGCTACAACTAAAGGTAGAGCAGACTGGGTTGCCTGCTTCAGAAGACATGCCAGGAGAACTGTTGATGGACTGACCACCTGAGTCCATGGGACTTCAGAGCAGCCAGTGTGAGTACGTACTATTGCTTGGTAGTTTAGTGAAATGGTACACAAGTTATTGAGTGGGCTCCTGCGATGCACCCTACCTCTGCAGCAGGAAGCCCAGGTTCAAGTCCTACCTGCCTCAGAGATATGTAAGAACATTTGTTGATTTGAAAATATCTGCAACTTATTTTGTGTAATTGATATCTGGGCAGAAACCTTTAGATCCAATGAGGGGATTTTACAATAGCACATATTGAACTGACAGAAACCGATCAAATCTGTAGTATAGGAAGAAACAAATTTGCATTGTGATATAATGTATGAGGTTTGCAAATAAAGTGAATGTTTGAAGAAGAAAGGAATAGCAAACTATACAGACAGCGAGAGCTGCAGATCCTGGAAGCAGAGACAACAGTGTGGAACTGGAGGAACACAGCAGGCCAGGCAGCATCAGAGGAACAAGAAAGTTGATGTTTCAGATCAGGACCCTTCTTCAAAACTGGGGAGGTGGAATGAGCTGCGAAATAAATAGAGAGGAGGGTGGGGCTGGGGAAGGTAGGTGGGATGGTGATAGGTGAATACAGGTAGGAAGTGGAGGGGATTGGTCAGTGGGATGGGTGCGGTGGACAGGTGAGACAGATGGATAGGTTGTCTCAGGTCAAGGAAGTGGAGATGAGAGGGAGGCTTGGGCATGAGATGAGGCTGGGGTGGGGAGATTTTAAAACTGGTGAATTCCATGTTCAGGCCATCGGGCTGTAGGCTCCCGAGGCGAAATATGAGGTGTTGCTCCTCCAGTTTGGGGGTGATGTCATTGTGACACTGGAGGTGGCCCAGGATGGACATGTCACCCAGGGAGTGGGAGGGGAAGGTGAAATGGTTGGCAACTGGAAGGTCTTGTCATTTGTCACGTACAGAGTGCAGATGCTCTACAAAACGGTCTCAGAGTCTACACTAGGTCTCACCGATATAGAAGAGGCCATAACTGGAGCAGCAGATACCGGAGACCGAGTTGACGGATGTGCAGGTGAACCCCTGTCTGATATGAAAGGTTTGTTTTGTGCCTTGAATGGAGGTGACAGGGGAGGTGTCGGGGCAGGTGTAGCACTTCCTGCGGTTGCAGGGAAAGGTGCCAGGGGTGGTGGGGTTAGTGGGGAGTGTGGAGCAGACGAGGGAGTCGCGAAGCAAGTGGTTACTACAAAAGGCAGATAGGGGTGGGGAGGGAAATATCTCTTTGGTTGTGGGGTCGGATTATAGGTGGTGGAGAATGATACGTTGGATGCGGAGGTTTGTGGGGTAATATGTGACGACAACAGGGATTGTGTCTTTATTTTTGTTGTGAGGAGGGGTTGTGAGGGCAGAAGTGTGGGAAATGCAAGAGATACGGTTGAGGGCATTTTTGATCACCGGAGGGGAGATGTTACAGTCCGTGTATTAGGAGGACATCTGGGACGTGCAGGAGTGGAACGCCTCATCTTGGGAGCAGACGCTGTGGAGGCGCAGGAATTGCGAGTAGAGGACTACACTCTTGCAGGAGGGCGGGTGAGAGGAGGTGTAGTCCAGGTGGCTGTGGGAGTCGGTGGTCTTGGAATAGATGTCAGTCACCAGAGATGGAGACGGAGAGGTCCAAGGAGAGGGAGTTATTGGAGACGGTTCAGGTGAATTTGAGATTGGAGTGAAAGATAACAGTAAAGTTGATGAACTGTTCAGGGTCCTCGTAGGAGCATGAAGGCGGCACCAATGCAGTCATCAATACATTTTCCTGCACTTCGGCCTTCACATCCTCTCCCCCCAACAAAAATAAAGACAGAATCCCCCTGGTTGTCACGTATCACCTCATCAACCTCCGCATCCAACGTACCATTCCCCACCACTTCTGCCACCTACAATCTTGACCCCACAACCAAAGAGATATTTCCCTCCCCACCACTATCTGCCTCTTCCAGTGCCACTCTCTCCATGACTCTCTTGTCCGCTTCATACTCCCCACTAACACCACCGCCCCCGGCACCTTTCCCTGTAACTGCAGAGACTGCTACACCTGCCCCCACAGCTCCCGTCACCTCTATTCAAAGCACAAAACAAACATCGGTCTCACATCGGTGAGACCAAGCATAGACCCGAAGACCGTTTTGTCAAGCACCTGTGCTCTGTACATGACAAACACCACCACCTTCTGGTCACCAACCATTTCAACTTCCCTTCCCACTCCCTGGTTGACATGTCCATCCTGGGCTTCCTCCAATGTTACAATGACACCACTGCAAACTGGAGGAGCAACAATTCATATCAGCCTCTGGATCCTACAGCCTAAACAAGGAATTTCAGCAGTTCTAAAATCTCCCCTTCCCAAGGCCTCATCCCATGTCCAAGCCTCCCTCTCATCCCCACCTCCTTGACCTGACACAACCTGTCCGTCTTCTCACCCACCTGTCCGCTCCTCCCACCTCACTGACCAATCCCCACCACTGCCTACCTGCACTCACCTACCACTATTCCACCTACCTTCCCCAGCCCCACCCCTCCTCTCTCTATTTATTTCCCAGCTCCCTTCCCGCTCCCCACTTCTGAAGAAGGGTCCCAACATGAAATGGCAAACTATAGTTGTAAGAGATTCAAAATAATGGGATTTTTTCCTATTGGAAGTTAAGAGGAGACCCAACACGAGATTGTAACACATGTTTTGTTTGGGTAATTAGGAAAAAACAGGCTTCTTTGGTTGAGGAGTCAATGATCAAGGAGCATCAATTTATTATGATTACTGAGGAGCAGAGAAGTTAGGAAAACTTTAATACACAGAGAGGTGATGCATTTTGGACGCTTTGTCACAGACAGTAGTTAAGAAGAAATAATTTCACTTTCTCAAAAACTGGATAACTATTTGATGTAGAGGATGATGCAAGGAACCAAGGAAACAGCAGGCTAGATGAGTTAACTTTAGATTGTTCTAGCTAAGATATTGAAAGGCACAACAAAATACAATAGTAGAAGACAAGCAATTGCTCAACAGTACTTTTGACAATATAATATTTGCACAGTACTTTCTGCCTACTATGTTTCAAATGATGAATGGATCTTGAGTCCATGTACTTCTGACTCAAAGGCAAGAATACTACAAAAGCCAAGTTGGAACTGAAAGATCTCCTTTCAATCTGCATTACAAAGCTTAAATTCATTAGACCCACCTGTTAGGGATTTCTAATATTATTTAATGTTAATGGAAGGATTTTGGAAACCCCTACAGGTGTGGTGTAACTGTTCACCATTAGAGATGTCTTGTTTGTCAACTTTAGGTATCACCTAAAAAAAACTTGTCTAGAACTGTTAAATTTTTCAGTATATTGCAAAAGAATTAGCATAGAATTGGATCGCCAAAGCTTACCCTTTGTGCTGACAAAGATTGATTACTTTCTCGTAGAGCTAGAGAAGTAAAGTATTGCACACACTGATCCACTTCAGATTGTGGTAGAGCGGCCAGCAGATTTCTGAGCTCATCTTCAATGCAGGAGTTCTACACACAGGAAATAAACACCAGAGCAGGATATGCTTTATATAAACACAATTAATTGCCTGGACGACTGCTCACTGACAAAACATTTGGAAAATTATACATTGCCTCCAGGTTCACAAGCTGAGTCTATGTACACAGAGTTTGCACATTCAATCTCCTCACAACATGATGGGGGCAAATAGATGGTCAGTTGTACGCATGGTCAGAATGGCTTCATTCCCATTCTGCCACTGGGGATGCATGCATGTCGAAACATAGGAAGGGATCCCCTCACCAGTGGTACTCCAATGCTTCCCTGGAGTTCATTTGTAGGCTGTCTATGTGCCAAGAGAAGTATTAATCCCCGCCAATAAGAGGAACAGGCTGACCTCGTAAATCAGGTTGCTGGAAGTAGCCAAAAAAAAGCTGGAGAAACACAGCTATCCACATTTGGATTCAATGTCACAAGAAGCTTAAATATGTCATGACTACATTGAATGACATCCCATGTTCAAATGTCAACTCCACATTCTGCCTCTCTCAGCATCCAGTTGCAGAGCACACGTCAGACCAACATATTTTACACTTCGATTGTTGCTCACTCTCAACACATGACCTCATGACTTCATCTGAATAGCCAACACCAACAGACATTCACCTTGCTGTCATCGCACACCCATCAATCGCAAAAGTTGCAATTCATCCCCTTCACTCAATCCATTTCTCGTAGTTCAAACTAATTCCAAGGAAAGATAGCAAACAGGGATGGCCATCCAGTAACTTGCACTGTGGCAACTGAAATGGAGGTGATTTTAGAGATTAACAGAATAAAAAATTGCAAGTCCATCACTAACTAAAGTAAAGGTGGTATCACTTTGAAAGTAAAAGTGTACAAATCTAGGAAAATTAGTGGTGACTTAGAAGATTGGATAGAATTTAATAAACAGCAAAGAATGATTCAAAAAAAGGAGACAGAAATTAGGGTATGAAAGAAAGCTAGCTGTAAATATGAAAACCAATAGCCAAGTATTTAAAAATGAAAAAAGTAATTAAAGTGAGCCTGGGTTCTCCAGATTGCATGTCTGGTGAAATAACAAATGAACATATTGAAGTGGCAAAAACATTTGGAAGGGGCTAAGTAGTTTTGGTGAATTTCTGCAGTGCATCTTTTAGATGGTAACACTGCTTTATTATGCATTGGTAATGGAAACAGTGAATATTTGTGCATGCGGTGCCAATAAGCAGGCTGCTCTGTTCTGGATGGTGTGAACTTTTTAAGTGTTGTTGGAACAGCATTCATTCAGCTAAGTTGGAGTATTCCATCTCGCCCCAACAATAGTGGGACAGGCTTTACAGAATGAGGAGGCGAGTTATTTGCTGGCCTCAGACCTGCTCTTTTACAAACAGTGCTAACGTGGCAAGTCCAATTCAGTTTCTAGTCAATGGTAAGCCCCAAGATGTTGATATTGGGGGTTTCAGCAATAGCAATGTCATTGAATATCAAGGAGTAGTAGTAGTATTCTCTCTTGCTGGAGACAGTCATTGCTTGGCATGTGTCAGCCCAAACCTGCATGTTGTCCAGATCGTGCTGGATTTGGACATGGACTATTTCAGTATCTGAGGAGTCACAGACAGTGCTCAAAATTGTGCAATCATCAACAAACATCCCCATTTGTGACCTTGTGATGAGGGGAACGTCATAGGTGTAAGCAGCTAAGGATGGTTGGGCCAAGGACTCCACTCGAACAAGTTATATAAGAACATAAGAAATAGGAAGATGCGCAGGTTAGGATGGATTGGCAATGGGGAATGCAGGGTTACAGAGCAGAGCCGGGTCTAAGTGAGATGCTCTTCAGAGGGTTAGAGTGGACTTGATGGCCAAATTGCCTGTTTCCACACTCTAGGGACTCTATACTATTCTTTAACCCTTAACTCCTATACTGTTCAAAATTATATCTTTGCCTTAAAAATATTCAACGAGGTAGCCTCAAATGCTTCACGAGCAAGGAATTCCATAGATTCACAGCCCTTTGGATGAAGTTCCTCCTCAACTCAGTCTTAAATCTGCTCCCCCTTATTTTGAGGCTATACTCCCTAGTTCTTGTTTCTACCAGCGGGTGAAGCTATCTC
This sequence comes from Ginglymostoma cirratum, assembly GCA_024137785.1. Taxonomy (NCBI): domain Eukaryota; kingdom Metazoa; phylum Chordata; class Chondrichthyes; order Orectolobiformes; family Ginglymostomatidae; genus Ginglymostoma; species Ginglymostoma cirratum. The sequence continues at coordinate 244,712 of JAHRHZ010000275.1, forward strand.
CCTGCTTCTATCTTATCTATTCCCTTCTTAATTTTATATGTTTCAATAAGACCTCCCCATATTCTTCTAAATTCCAATGAGTACAGTCCCAATCTCTACTCAATCTCTCCTCATAAGCCAACCCTCTCAACTCCGGAATCAACCTAGCGAAGCTCAAGTGCACCCCCTCCAGTGCCAATATATCTTTTCTCAAGTAAGGAGACCAAAGCTGTACACGGTACCCCAGGTGTGGCCTCATCAGCACCCTATACAGCTGCAGCATAACCTCCCTGTTTTAAACTTCATCACTCTAGCAATGAAGGACATAGAAGCAGAAGACCTTCCGCGGGACTGCTTAGAATCGGTGGACTGGTCCATTTTGAAGAACTCAGTAGCCTACCTAGATGAGTATGCCACCACCATCACAGACTTCATTAGTAAGTGTGTAGAGGCCTGCATGCCAAAGAAGTCAATTCAAATGTTCCCCAACTGGAAACCATGAATGAACTAGGAGATCCATTGCCTACTGAACCTCCGGTGTGTGCTGCTTAAATCAGGTGACCCTGGCTTTTATAGCAAATCTAGACATGACCTCCGTAAGGCCAATAGAGATGCCAAGAGGCAATCCCAGATTAAACTATAGACCAAACTAACCACAGAGATACCCGCATAACGGGCTACAAATTGAAACAGAGCAGAATAACAGATAAAAATACACCCCCTTCCTGATACACTCAATGCATTTTACATTCATTTCAAACAGAAGATCAGTGTCACATGACCTACTAGCCTCGGTTGCACCTACTCCCTCAGTCACCACTGCAGATATCAGATCGGCCTTTTTGAAAGTGAACCCATAGAAAGCAACTGTCCCAAATGGAATTGCTAGCCACACACTCAGATCCTGCACGTACCAGCTGGCACGAGTATCGAGTGACATCTTTAACCTCTCCTTACTACGATCTGAAGTTCCCTCCTGCTTCAAGACCACCACCATCATCCTATTATCAAAGAAAGCACACGCGACATACTTCAATGACTACTGCTCAATGGCTGTGACCTCCATAATTATTAAGTGCTTCAAGAGTTAGTCACGACTCATGTCAACTCTAGCCTTCCAGGCTGCCTTGATCCCTTGCAATTTTCCTATGATCACAAGAGACCCACAGCAGACATCATCTCCTTGGCCCTATACTCATCCCTGGAGCATCTGGATAACAAGGATACCTATGTCAGGCTCCTACCTGTACTCATGGACTACAGGTCTGTCTTCAACCCTATAATTCAAACCAATCTCCAAACCCTATGAGCTAGGTCTCTGCTCTGCCATTTGAAACTGGAAACTCAACTTCCTGACGCACACACTAATCAGTGGGAACAGGAAACAGCACCTCCTCCCTGACAATCCTCAACACCAGCACCCCACAAGGCTGTATACGCAGCCCCTTACTATATTCCCTGTACACTATGACTGTGTGGCCAAATTTCGTCCCAATCCATCTACATATTTGCTGACGACACCACCGTTGTCGGCCAGATCTCAAAACAATGACGAGACACAATACAGGAAAAAGATCGCGTGCTTGGAGGCATGGTGTAAAGATACCAATCTCTCTCTCAACATCAGCAAAACAACAGAACGGTCTTCAGGAAGCAAGGTGGAAGGCACACTCCTACCTACATCAATGGAGCTAAGGTCAAGATGGTGGAGAGAACCAAGTTCCTAGGAGAGAGATCTGTCCTGGTCCACCCACATTGATGCAATGGTCAAGAAAGCACAGCACCTCTACTTCCTCAGAAGACTATGGAAATTTCATATGTCATTAAAGACTTTCACTCATTCTTTATAGACGCACCACAGGAAGCATTCTATCCGGATGCATTATGGCTTGGTATGGAAGCTGCTCTGCCTAGGACCATAAGAAACTACACAGCATTGTGAAAACAGCCCAGTCTGCCATGAAAGCCAATCTTCCATCCACTGGGTCCATCTATAATCTCCTGCTGCCACGGAAAGGCTTCCATCGGACAGAGGATACAAAAGCATAAACATGTACCAACAGATTCAAGACAGCTTCTTCCCCACTTATTGGATTTCTGAATGTATCTCTCAGATTTTAAATTTAATGCTGACCTTGATCACTGTGCACATTTTCTGCAGTTATAACATAGAACTTCAAGAAATACAATCACCCTTATGCACTTTGTATGATATGATCTGCCTGTACTGCATGCAAAACAGAACTTTTCACTGCACCTAGGTACATGTGACAATAATAAATCAAATCAAATCAGTGTCCAATCTGCCTTCTTAATTACCTGCCGCACCTGCAAAACAAATTTTTGTGATTCATGCATAAAGACACCCAGGTTCCTCTGCACAGCAGCATGCTGCAATTTTTCACCATTTCAATAATCACTGCAGAGATGTTCTACAGCTGGGCTAACTGTCTTTGAACAACTGCAACTATCTTGCTTTGTGCCAGGTAGGACTCTAACCAATGGAACCTCTTTCTCATTCCCATTGATTCTAGTTTTGCTAGGGCTCCTTGAAAACACACGCAGTTAAATGGAACCTTGATAGCAAGGGCAGTCACTCTCACCTCCCTTCTGGAATTCTGCTCTTTTGCTTATGATTTAACCAAAGGTGTAATGATGTCAGGTGGTGAGTGGTCTTGGCAAACCTAATCTGAGCATTAGTGCGCAGGTTATTTTGAAGAAATTGCTGCCTTATAGCACACCTTTCCATCACTTTACTGGGAGCGCTGAGAGTAGACTGATGGGTGAGAATTGACTAGGTTGGATTTTTCTTGTTTTTTGAATGCGGGACATACGTGGGCAAATTTCCACATTGGCAGATAGATGCCAGTTTTGCAGATGTACTGGAACAGCTTGTTCAGGAAAGTGGCAAGTTCTGGATCACAAATCTTCAGTACCATTTCCAGAATGCTGCCAGAGAGTCTGTCGCCTTTAAAGCATCCAGTATTTTCAGCTATTTCTTGATGCCACATAAATCAAATTGGCTCAACTGGCATGTGTGATACTGGAGTCTTCTGGAGTGGATCATGAAGCCTCCTGATTCATCTGCTCCATTCTAAGCTTATGTTCACATTCCCTTACTTTCTCTCTCTTTTGCACTTCTGATTCTAATTTTCTCATTTTGATTTTTTTCATTTTCATTTTTCTTCCTTTCTTTCTTTCTCTCTCTGCTCTTCTCTCCCCTTTGGAATTCTATCTCCAGTTTTTTTTTCATTCACTGTTCATGCTGAAGCTGCTTTACCAACACCTGAATATCAACTGATTCGATGTCAATACCCAAAGTACTCAACCTCTTTTGTATTTCCTCAATAATGATGTCAGTGCATCAATTATCTGTACTTTTCTAGCTCTGCCAGACAATGCTCCCTCCAGTTTGCCTACAAAGTTAATCCAACTGGGTTTTGAAAGTTTTCTTAAAACCAGAGGGAGAATCCTGCCACTTGCAGGAAATCCTTTGTCACTTCTAGTTCCATGTCTTAAGTGCAGCGGAGAATCTGTGTTGTCCTTGACCTGTATTATTTATTAGTACTACACCCAAATCCTCATTAACTCTGTTTCAAATTCTACCTCGGTCAAGAGCTCTCAAACTTTGTCACGACTCACTGGGGTACCGTTTTGGAGGTGCGTATGACAACTGTTAACTGTCATCACATTCTCAACTATCAGAACATTTGATCTGATGATAACTCCCTCAGGTTCTCCTCCAGGTTGTTATTACATAGAGTGTAAAGTTCTCCTTCCAAGGGATGGTAAGAGGTGATATTCCCAATTGGCAAACATGACTATAGTGGAACTGGCAGAGGAAGTCAATAAACATGTATTGGCTTATTCATTGTTAGTAAAGATATGCATGCCACATGCATGCATACAAGAAATGGTCATCTGTTGTGCATTCTTAACATGCTCGTGAAACCTGTCTATGGACCTGCACAACCTTCCACAATGTGGGCAAGGTCCGAGCTACAGACTCACAAAATGCCGAGCAACCTCTCTGCATTGAAGGTAAGTAAAGATCAATATCAGAGTGATCATATGTGTTATAGAGGTGAAATTAGATAGAAGACTGCATGAGTGCATTGTGTGCATTCACCATGACAACTCAGAAATCCTTGACATCCCAAGGTTTTTGCGTGGCTGACACATGGGCTGGAGAGGTTAAGGGGCACAGGACATGCAGCATGAGGTAGAGCAGAAAACACCAAAGCCTGCAGGAACCAAGGGTTTGATCCCTCAATATTCCTCTACATAGGATTTTCCCATTGTATTCACAGTGGAGAAGGACACACAACACACAAGAGAGGAAAGATTGTGACTCACATTGGTGGTACATTGCACTACCCTTGACATGCTCATCTCTCTCCCTGAGCCATGGGCTCATGCCTTTAATTCCCTCTCAATCATGCCTGGCCATCCATTTAACAGCTGAACAGAAAGACAGCAAACAAATCAGAGTATTTTCCTGAGTGTCAAAGCAATGACCAGAACTCCACAGTGTTGCCTTTGCTATGAAGCTGCAGCCTAAGCCAAACCCAGTTATCCTCATCGGGGATCCAATATCAGCAATGATGAAGACCCTCAACCTGTACTTCTGCTGCTACTTGGCCAAGGTCTGTGATCTGGAGCGACTCAGATTAAGTAATTGACCGGTGAGTACATAAAATAATAACAGAATATAAAACAGGTTTTCATATCTTATGATGGACCATATTACACAAAGTTTAAGAAATTATCATTACATACCTTATTTAATACAAAATGTTGGCAAGTCAGTCAAGTATCACCATGTTCTAACTATTAATTGCCCAAAAGCATCATCATCCTCATTTAGGAAACTGGTGAAAAGCACCATGTATTTAAAAAACTAGAGTACATTTATACTACTATGGTAGGGTCATGTAAAGCAGCTTTGCTTGTATTTACACAAATGTCAATGCAAGTCCAGATTTAGATCTGGTGAAATAGCATTGCCACTCCCTCCTACAAGGAACTTCTCTCAACTTTGTTACTGCAATTTTGATCATCAATAATTCTGGACTGGCACTTCAACTGCAGCATCAGCACGAATTGATACTGCTTCACACTAACATTACCACTCTATATAAATGCAAATTAAATCAACTCCTCTTCACACAAACAGTATCACTCTGCTGAAAATGACACATGAGATAGCAGAAAATACAAATGGATTTACTGACCTCAATTACTTTTGCTGAAGGAGGATGTAAAAAAAACCGAACGTCAACATCTTGAGATCTGGCTAGCCCGATGCTTGTTTTCTGATCAAATGCTTGGGCCAGTGTTCTGTATTTATAATCTGCAAACAGAGAAAGTATACATACATATTGATTTTAATACTAATACAGTGTTAAAAGTAAACACCGTGTACTAGACCAATCTTTCATACAAATACGAAGTTAAAATAGTGAACATTACATGATTTAGAATGACATCACGTTTTTATGAGAACTTATCTACCATTATAAATCATACAACGCTGGAAAAGGTAATCCTTCATCATGTCTTTTTTGGAAGCATTATCAACTAGTCCCTTTGTGCTTTCCCCATCCCCCTTCAAATTTCTCCCTTTCATGTGTATGTCCTTTTAAAATTATATTTGAACCTGCTTCCAGCACCTTTTCAGTGAATGCTTTCCAGATCATAAACAACCAATACATCAAGAAACTTCATCTCATTTTCCCACCGGATCTTTTTACCAAATACATTAGATCTTTGTATTGATCAATTCTCCTACAAGTCGAAGAAAATTCTCCACATCTATCTTATCAAAGCACCTCATAATTTAGAATATCTCTTAAACCATTCAATTTTGCTCTGCCTTTAGAAGAATAATTCTAGCTTCTCTGGTCTCACCAATTAAAGTTTCTGATAGCTTTCTCCTTTAAATTCCTTCCAAAGCCTTGGCATCTGTCTGAAAGTACAGCATCCAGAATTGTACAAAATAGTCTTCCTGAGGCCTAACCAGTTATTTTTTTAAAGGTTAATATAATTTCTTGTTTTCAAAGCCAAGGACCTCAAATGCTTTAACAACCTTATCCACTCTGTAGTGATTGGAATGAGATCAGCCAAGCGGATCTCACTGAATATGAGTTCCATGATTGGGGCTGTTAACCTGGTTCAATCAGAGTGTCCTGGCTGACAAATTTAAATAGATATGTCAAGGGTTCTGTTCATTCCAGGAGCCAGCTCTGAGCTAGATGGGTCACTGTCATGTACTATGCATGTGTAAATAAAGGGTGACTTGGTGATGGGATACCAGCCTTCGAGAAGTCATTTCAGTGGCAATGAGAGAAATACATGGCCGTAAAGAAATTTGCTCCCAACAGTCATCTTTGAACTGGGGTAAGCTTTCTGGAATCATGCTGCTATTGGGAGGCTTGACTTGTTCGATTCTGCCAAAGATTGGGTCCAGTATGTGGAATGAATGCGTTATTCTTTCCAAACAAATGACACCAGAACAGACGAGAAGCACAAAGTAATTCTCCTGACAGCTTGTGGATCCGCAAGATTTCTCGGTTAATAGAAGCCTAACTTTCCCTGATGTACCCTGGAAAATCTACCAACAATTAGTTTGGAACAGCTTAGCATCACCCAATCAGAACCAATCAAAATAAACTGGTTCATTGGCCACCCTTCCAAACGAGGTCGATACTGGCACACCTACATACATGATTGTGGAACCAGACTTTACCAAAATTTGCTCTGACCTCTAACCCTTAAGATTGTGTAACACCTCGGCCAGGCTGAGAACCTATACCAGAGAACTCCTACAGATTAAGGATACAACTTTGGTTCTGATCTCTAATGAGAAGCAGCAGGTTCAGTTACCACTGATTGTAGCAGGCTCCAGCCCAAGTTTGAAGGGGCGGAATTGGTTAAGAAAGATTCAACTTGATTAGCTCAACATTTTTCTATTAGTAAATGGCTGCCTGAGTGAAGTTCTAACTAAATACAGCAGCCACAAGTTTTTTTTTTCAGGATGGTTTAGGGGCTATCAAAGGGGCCAAGGCCACCTTACATGTTGACCAAGAAGCAATTCCACAATGCTGCAAGGTTGCCCAGTGCCATTTGCCTTGCGTGCAAAAGTAGAGGCAGAAATCAGGAGTCCTGAAAGTGAAGGAATCATCAAACCAGCACAGTTTGCAGAATGGGCAACACCAGTCATACCGATTACGAAGCTTCCCTTTGTAGGGATTGAAACAAACAGTAAACTGCTTTTCACAGCTGGATAAATACTCATTCCTTTGCATCGAGGACTTAAAGGCAAAACTGACCGGGGTTGGGAGGCTGGGCGGGGAATGGGGGTTAAAGCGTTATTTCTGGATTACTCCCTACATTCTGTGCTGCAGAGAGTAAAAACAAGATGGTAGGACACAGATAGTAGGAACAGCCGATGCTGGAGAATCTGAGATAACAAGGTGTAGAGCTGAATGAACACAACAGGCCAAGCAGCATCAGAGGAGCAGGAAAGCTGACTTTTTGGGTCTGGCTCCTTCTTCAGAAATGGGGGAAGAGGAAAGGGATTCTGCAGTCGTTTGTTGCAAACCAAGAGTAGGTGTTCCAGTCATACACCTCCCAGTCGCGAACCACTTCCACTCCCCCTCCCACTCCTTGGACGACATGTCCATCCTGGGCCTCCTCCCGTGCCACAATGATGCCACCTGAAGTTTGCAGGAACAGCACCTCATATTTGGCTTGGGAACCCTGCAGCCCAATGGTATCAATGTAGACTTCACAAGCTTCAAAATCTCCCCACCCTCGACCATATCCCAAAACCAGACCAGATCGTCCCCGCCTCCCCAACCTGTCCGTCCTTTCTCCCACCTACTCACTCCTCCCACCTCAAACCCAACCCCCACCTCCTACCTACTAGCCTCATCCCACCTCCCTAACCTGTCAGTCTTCCCTGGACTGACCAATCCCCACCCTAACTCCTCACCTACACTCACCTTTATTGGCTCCATCCCCACCTCCTTGACCTGTCCGTCTCCTCTTCACCTATATGCTCCTTTATCCATCTTCCATCTGCCTCCCCCTCTCTATTTATTTCAGAATCCCCTTCCCCTCCCCCATTTCTGAAGGAGGGGCCAGACCCAAAATGTCAGCTTTCCTGCTCCTCTGATGTTGCTTGGCCTGCTGTGTTCATCCAGCTCTACACCTTGTTACCTTATGATAGGAGGGAATTATACGTGGCTTAAGGCATGGTGTAAAAAGGACTCTTGGGCCAATGGCATCAGTTCTGAAGCAGGAGACACACATTTAAAAGAAATAATTTGCACCTTGACAGGACTGGGACTAATGCCCTTGTGTGGACGTACAGTGGTATGGTTGGTCTGGTTTCAAATTTAAATTAGCAGGGGATTGGCACCGGTTAGCTGAAAAGAACGTTAAGTTGAAAATAAGACAAGAGACTGATAGATATTACTACAAAAGCAAGTAGCACTATAGAAAAGCCCAGAATGAGAAGGATTGTAAGGAATACAAGAAGTGGTTTAACATGCATGTACTTGAACGCACAAAGCATGGTGACCAAGGATGGTGAGGTACGAGTACCAATTGCCAAATGAGAACATTATATTGTGAAACTAACAGAAAAGTGGCTTAAAAATGGCAAGTATGGGCCCTTAGTGTTAAAGGTTAAGTAAAATACAAGGAAGGAATAAAAGGGGTAGGGTGGTAGCATTGATTTAGGAAAACATTGTAGTCAAAAAGGGAAGGAGATGAAGCAGGAAATGCAGCCCACTTTGCTTAACATCTGTAGTAAGGATAATGGTAGAAGCCATTATTGAAGATGTGATAATAAGGCACTTGGAAAAATTCAAGATGTTTGGGCAGAGTCAACATGGTTCTGTGCAAGTCAAATCAAATTTTACCAATCTATCAGAATTCTTTGAACAAGTAACATGTGTTACAGATAAAAAGGAACTGGTACTTGGTTATCCAGAATGCATGTGATAAAGTGCCACATCAACAGTTGTGAAAAATAAAGGCTCATGGTATAGGAGATAAAATATTGGCATGAACAGAAGATTGGTTAGTTAACAGAAAAAATATACTTTTTTCTTTCTAAAACAAAAACTTAAATTGCTGGAAAAGCTCAGCTGGTCTGGCAGCATCTGTGGACAGAAATCAGAGCTAACCCTTCCTGAGAGCTGTTGGTACCTTGGAAAATGTTGATTTATGTGCAGAAGATAGGGTGGGTGGAGGAGTAGGGAGTAAAAGTAGGTGGGGTTTGAGCCTGAAGCGACAGAAGAACAGTTAGACAGGTTTTTTTTCTGGTTGGATATAATGAATGGCGTATAACAACAGAGTCAGTGCTGAGGCATCAACACATTACAATTCAAATAAATGAAGGAAATGAGGAGAATGTTGCTAAGTTTGTTGATGACACAAAGGCAGGTAGAAAAGTTAGTTGTGAAGAGGACATAAGGACAATACAAAGGGATATCCATAAGTTAAGTGAGCGGCAAAGAACTGGACCATGGAACTTAATGTGAGAAAATCTGAATCTTTCCATTTTTGTAGGAAGAATAAAAAAAGAAACACATTATCTGCCCAGGTGTCTCAATGACCTTTCCTTCATCATAAGGTCTGAAGACAGGATGTTCGCTGATGATTGCAAAATGTTCAGCACCATTGCTGACTCCTCAGATACAGAAGCGGTCCATGTTCAAATGCAACAAGATCGGGATAATATTCAGGTTTGGGCTGATAAGTGGCAAGTAACATTCACGCCACACAAATGACCATCACAGATAAGAGACAATCTAATCACCGCCCTTTGACATTCAACGGTGTTACCATTACTAAATCCCCACTATCAACATCCTGGGGGTTATCATTCACCAGAAACACAACTGGACTCATTACATAAACACAGTGGCTACAACAGCAGGTCAGAAGCTAGGAATACTGTGGCAAGTAACTCACCTCCTGACTCCTCAAAGCCTGTCCAACATCTACAAGGCACAAGTCAGGAATGTGATGGAACACTCCCCACTTGCCTGGATGAGCGCAACCCCAACAACACTCAAGAAGCTTGACACCATCCACGACAAAGCAATCCACTTGATTGGCACCACATCCACAAGTATCCACTCCCTCCACCACTGATGCTCAGTCATAGCAGTAGGTACTATCTACAAGATGCACCGCAGAATTTCACCAAAGATCCTCAGACAGCACCTTCCAAACCCATAATGACTTGCATCTAGAAGGACAAGGGTAGCAGATATATGGGAATACCACCACCTGCAAGTTCCCCTCCATGCCACTCACCACCTTGACTTGGAAATATATCCCCGTTCTTTCACTGTCGCTGGGTCAAAATCATGGAATTCTCTCCCTAATGACATTGTGGGTCAAACCACAGCAGGTGGACTGCAGTAGTTCAAGAAGGCAGCTTACCACTACCTTCTCAAGGCCAACTAGCGATGGGCAATAAATGCTGGCCAGCCAGTGAGGCCACATTCCACAAATGAATAACAAAAGAAATTATCTGTCGCGGGAAATCAGAATTACTGTTTCGGGTCCAGTGACTCTTTCTCAGAATATTCTGAGGTCGTCTGAGGAACGGTCACTGGACCTGACATGTTAACTCTGATTTCTCTGCACAAATGCTGCCAGACTTGATGAGCTTTTCCAGCAATTTCTGTTTATTTTTTGTTTCTGGTTTCCATCATCTGCAGTTCTTTTGGTTTTTAATGTCTTATGTTATCTGTTGTTTCCCATGGACATTCACTGGCATTGTCCTATTGTCCAAGGTCAATGCTATTCTGCTGATATTGCGGCTTCTAAGCTACTTACCTCAACAGTTCAAATGTCTTGTTTGTTATCCATTCTTTCTACATTTATGGTTCCCATGTGGTTTGGTAATTACTGACAACCTGACTAAAGGTTTAACCCTTAACTAAATTAGTCTCTTCATCACAAAAGGTGAGTTTGCAGATACAACTGATTAGGAAAGCTAATAGTATGTCGGGGTCGTGAACTGGTGAAAATTTTCAGAGTAGAGGGCTGACAAGACTGAGTTGCAATGTATATTCAAGGCTGAAATAAGCTGATTTTTAATAGAGGGTTATGGGGAGAAGACAGGAAAGTGGAGTTGAGGATTATCAGGTCACATGATGCAGCAAACCCAATGGACTATTTCTGCTCTAATATCTTATGACTTATCATAAGGGGAACTGAAAAGAAATGCAGGGAGTTTATGTTACAGTTATATAGGGCCTGGTGAGACCACATCTGGAATACTCTGCACTGTACTGGTCATCCTGTTTAGATAGATAGAATCCCTACAGTGTGGAAACAGGCCCTTCGGCCCAACAAGTCCACACTGAACCTCAGAGCATCCCACCCAGACTCATCCCCCTATAACCCACTTAATCTACAATCCCTGGACACTACAGGCAATTTAGCATGGCCAATCCACCTAACCTGCACATCTTTGGACTGTGGGAGGAAACCGGAGCACCCGGAGGAAACCCACACAGACACAGGGGAGAATGTGCAAACTCCACACAGACAGTTACCCGAGGGTGGAATCGAACCCGGGTCCCTGGCGCTGTGAGGCAGCAGTGCTAACCACTGTGCCACCATTTAAGGAAGGGTAAAAATGCAGTCCAGAGATGGTTTACTCGACTAACACGTGGAAAGGGTGGGATGCTTCGTGAGGAAAGATTGAACAGGGCTTGTACCTACTGGAGTTTAGAACAGTAAGACAATTGAAAAATACACGGTCCTCAGGGATTTTGACAGAACGAATTTGGAAAGGATCGTTTGTCTCTGGGGTAATCTAGAACTAGGAGCCACTTTAAAAATAAGGGGCTGTCCATTTAAGATAAAGATGGTGAGAAATATTTCCTGTCAGAGGGTCATCAGTCTTTGGAACTCTCCTCCTCAAAAGGCAGTGGAAGCGAAGTCTATTGATATTTTTAGACAGAGGTCGACAGATTCTCAGTTAGCAAGCAGAGTAGGGGGAAGGTTACCAGCAGAAAGCAGGAATGTGGAGTTCAGGTTCCAGTCAGATCAGTTGTGATCTTATTAAATGGCAGAGAAGTTTCAAGGAGTCAAATGACCTACTCCTCTACCTTTTATACTTTTATATTTATATAACTAGTATGGAGATCCAACAGGAACTGTTACTGTCAATCTAGTTAAATGACAAAATTCAAACCAGATAATTACCTGACCAATCAAAGTCAACTTATGTTCCAGTAGGAACAAATTACTGTAGATGCTGGAATCTGTACTGAAAACAACAAATGCTGGAGATGACAGCGAATCAGACAGCATCCATGGAGAGAGAGCAAGCTAACGTTGAGTCCAGATGACTCTTCATTATGTTCCTGTACTCTACCTGATTGTGAAGGTTTCTGAAAAAAATTAAGATTTTTATGTAAATCAATTTTAGAGAAAGCTTGAAATCTAACTCAACCCTCACATTAAAATGAAGCAAAGAACTATGGATATTGCAAATTTGACACAAAAACAGAAATTGCTGGAGGACGCCAGTAGATTGCGCAGCATTTATGGTGACAAAGCAGAGTTAATGCTTCCAATCCACTGACTCTTCAGAAATGTGAATTCTGCTTTCTCTCCACAGATGCTTCCAGACCTGCCGAGTTTCTCCTGTACTTGCTGTTTTTGTTCCAACACTCACATGCTTAGCCTACATTTCCAACAGCAATCAAAATCTACTCTTCCTAGTATAAATAACACTTCATGAGAAGATCCTTGCAAATATTCCCCTTCATTCTGCTACGAATCCCAAAAAACATTAATCCTTGTTACTGAACATGCTGAAGTGACTATGCTGATGCTATTGTGTCTTTAAGTGTCTATTTAAACAAGACAATTCAGAACTGACAATAGCTGATTCAATATCTTTGACAACATAATTATAAACTAAACAGAAAAATATCAATTTGCGGGTTGCAGCAATCAAAGAACCTGTTACCCATTAACTAAAGTTTGAAAATTATTTCCCAGTTCTTTAATCTAGGTTCAAACAATGAATAAAGTGATTACCTGACTATCTACCTCAGTTGCAGGACCTAACAGTTCAGAAGTATAGAATTTTACAAGCAAATGGAATTGTGAATTAAATACAACTTGAAGAGGGAGCATGCTGCACTTCAGATTTGTTAATGGGACGGGCAATAAATTTCTACCAACTGTCATTTTAATGAAAGATTACAGCATTTTGAATTAATATTGATATCTTTAATAATTTTCTAAAACTCTGTCAGATCTTCTCTCAAACTCCTTCACTGCAAGGAGAATAACCCTAACTTCTCCTTGTAACTAAATTGCCTCATCCCTAGAACCATTCTAGTAAAACCACTGTGCACACTCATGGACATTAACTTCTTTTGTAAAACATGGTGACCAGAAATGGACAGGTTTAGCCAAACTAATTTCTCTCCTTTTGTGCTTAGTATCTGTATTTATGAAATATAAGCTCCCAAAATATTTGGTAACATTCCTCTCAATTTGTTCTGCTACCTTCAGAGATTATGACTCCCAAGCTTTATGCACACCAGTCCTCAGATCCATTTGTCTAAGTACATTTGTTAGAACTGTGCCAATAAATCTATATATTGTCTCTCCTCGGAACTTTTCTCAAAACTTGTCATTTCGTAATTCTAGACCAACCACATAAAAAATGTGGCTAGAAGAGCAGTTCAGATGTTGGAGATTTTACAGCAAGCAATTTGCACCCTGACTCTTGAAAACTTTCCACGATACACACGGCACAAGTCCAAACTGCGATAGAAAATTTTGCACTTGTCTCAATGTATGAAGCTCCAACAATAGTCAAGAAACTCATCTGCACACATAACAGCTTACTTTGTTGACACCCCCTCCACCCCATTATACATTTAGTCATCTCATCACTGATGCACCATGGCAGCAGAATGTGCTAACTACAAGATGCACTGTAGTAACTTGTCAAGACGATTTTGACAGCTGTTACGACGGGGAATGGCCGAAATCCTCTGATAATTAAACTAAAACACAAGCCCCGATCTGTTGCGACAGAAGTAGGGGTTTCCCTCTAATAATTATCCCCGAAACACCCAGAGAAGCTCATCTTTTCACTCGTAACCTATTAGAAGAATGGTTAAAAGAAAGAAAATCCCTGATCTCTATTTCACAAGTACAAGAAACAATTTATTTACTTAACGTAACAATGAACAAATTAACAATCCAAAGATGTGCAGGCTCGGGGGATTGGCCATGCTAAATTGCCTGTAGTGGATGCGTAGATTAGGTGGGTCTGGGTGGGATGCTCTGAGGGTCGCTGTAGATTTGTTGGGCCGAAGGGTCTGTTTCCACACTGTCGGGATTCTATGATCTATGATAATTCAATCCTTAGACTACTAACTACTCCCTAACTCGTCTACATTCTATTGGAATGCTATTTAAATGAAAACAAGTCCCACTAATATAAATTCAATAAATAAGCAGCAATGAACTGGAACTTAATCTCTCCAAGCTCGCTCCAAGACTGTCTTCTGGAATCTTCTGTTGTCTCCGCTCCCCTCACGAGCACCTTTTTTCCGTTAATTCTGCCGTCAGGAATGTTTTATCTCTGTAATTTCTACAAAGATGACTTTGAGCTAAAAGACCAGGGTACCTTTGATTAATTTGATGGGCTTTCTTTGAAAGCTGAATGGTGCTAACTCTGGCAGGTGGCAGTGGTCTCTCTTTCTCAGTTGGCAGTTGGCTCTCTCTAATTTGCCAAATGCCCTCATCCTATATAACCATAATGATATAATCAAATTCTCATAATATGACTGGTTTCATGTTGTCAACACCACCAGATTTAAAATCAATTGGTCGTTTCTAGGCTCTTTGTTTGAAACAATTGGCCGAATCAAACTCGTTGTCACAACATCAAGACTGCTGTTTTGCCTGCCACCTGTAAGGCTTTTTTTGATGTACTTGTTTTACTTTTTGAGGGTCTCTGTACTGGCAACGTAAGCTGCTGCCCACAGACACATTTTTTAAAAAATGTCTAAGTACAGACAAAACACAAATCTGTTAAAAGAATCACATATTTTAGCTTCCTGCCTTCTACCTCACAAATTACACTACCCAACTTCTTAACGTAACATCTGATGTCACCTCTGTCAACTAGAATGACACCTGCATGGAACCCCAACAGCCTGCAAAGTGTACACCATCTTGATTCCAAGATTCTGTGTCATTCCCTCATGATTGATGAATCAAAGTCTTGGAGCCCCCTTCCTAACAGCACTGAGTGTATCTAAATCGTATGTACTGCAGTGATTCACACAGGTGTTCGCTGTCTTCTTAAGGATTACTTTTGATGGGTTGCTTGTCCTGTCAGTGACACCCAGGTAATATTGAATAGCTAAGTATTTTAATGATATAGAAAATTTGGAATATTTTGAAATCAGATCTCTTCTCAGCCTTCTTCTCTTCACGAAGATCAGTCCCAACTTCTTCAACCTATCCTCTGAACTGAAGTTCCTCATTCCTGGAATTATTCTTGTCAATTGCTCCTGCTCTCTCCAATGCATTTACATCTTTTCACAATAATGTGGCACCCAGAACTATACATAATACCCCAGGAATAGCCTAACAAATGTCCAATACAAGTTTAACGTCACGCTCCAGGGAAAATAGCCTCAGCCTATTCAGCCTATTCAGCCTCTCCCTATAGATCTAACCCTCCAACCCTGGCAACATCTTCATAAATCTTTTCTGAACCCTTTCAAGTTTCACAACATCCTTCCTAAATGAGGGAGACCAGAATTGCATGCATTACTCCAAAACCAATGTCCTGTACAGCTGCAACATGACCTCCCAATTCCTACACTCAATGCACTGACCAATAAAGGCAAGCAAATCAAACACCTTCTTCACTATCCTATCTATCTGCGACTCCACTTTCAAGGAACTATGAACCGACACTCCAATATCTCTTTGTTCAGCAACACTCCCCAGGAGTTTACAAATCCTACCCTGATTTGCCTTTCCAAAATGTAGCACATCACATTTATCCAAATTAAACTCCATCTGCCACTCCTCTGCCCATTGGCCAATCTGATCAAGATCCCGTTGTACTCTGAGATAACCTTCACTGTCTGCTACACCTCCAATTTTAGTGTCATCTGCAAACTTACTAACCATACCTCTATGTTCACATGCAAATCATTTATATAAATGACAAAAAGCAGTGGACTCAGCACCAATTCTTGCGCACACCGTTGGTCACAGGCCTCCAGTCTGAAACGCAACCCTCCACCACCAATCCGGTCTTCTACCTTTGAGCCAGTTCTGTATCCAAATAACTAGATCTCCCTGTATTCCATATGATCTAAACTTGCTAACCAGTCTACCATGAGGAACCTTGTCAAATGCATGATAGACGTCCAAATAAATCATATCCACTGCTCTGCTCTCATCAATGTTAAATGTGCATTATTGAGTGCCAATCTCCTGCTTTTTCCTCACACCCTTGCACATTATGGGGCGGCACAGTGGCTAGCACTGTTGCCTCACAGCGTCAGAGACTCGGGGTCAATTCCATCCTCGGGCGACCTTCTGTGTGGAGTTTGCACATTCTCCCTGTGTCTGCGTGGGTTTCCTCTGGGTGCTCTACTTTCCTCCCACAGCCCAAAGACGTGCAGGCTAGGTGGATCGGCCTCGCTAAATTGCCCATAGTGTTCAGGGATGCGTAGATTAGGTGGGTTATAGGGGGATGCTGTTGGGTGGGATGCTCTGGGGATCGGGGTGGACTTGTTGGGTTGAAGGGCCTGTTTCCACACTGTGGGGATTCTACGACTAAGATTTTTTTTTCACCACCTTATCATCCAATGTCCTCTTGAATGCTTCAATTGAACGTTCTTCCGCCACACTTCCAGGCAGTACATTCCATATCCTAACTAGATGAATGAAATCATTTCTCCCCACTTCTTTTGCAGGTCACCTTAAATCCATGCCCTCCTCTTCTTGTTCCATTTACAATCAGAAACAGTTTTCTCTATCTACACTGTTTAGCCTGCTGAATATTTTGAAATCACATCTCTTCTTAGCCTTCTTCTCTTCACAAAGATCAGTCCCAACTTCTTCAATCTATTCTTTGAACTAAAGTTCCTCATCGCTGGAACTACTCTTGTCAATTGCTTCTGCTCTCTCCAGTGCGTTTACATCCTTCCACAATAATGTGGTGCCCAGAACTGTATACAATACCCCCACTATGGCCGAACAAATGTCTGATACAAGTTCAACATCACCTCCTTTCTCTTGTACTCTATACTATTATTATTAGAGCTGAGGATACTGCATACCTCACTTATTGCTCTCTCTACCTGTCCTCTCACATTCAATGATATATGCACATACACCGATGTTCCTCTGTTTCTGTAGCCCCTACGTTTTATTATTTTTTCATGTTCTTCTGACCAAAATGCATCATATCACACCTGTCTGCATTGAAACTCATCTGCTACTTACCTGCCCATTCCACCAACCTGTCTGGGTTTTTCTGGAAATCTACACTGTCCTATCTGTACCCCTAAAGAATCCTCCTTTCTTCTTCCGTTCCTTCTACATGACTGAACCGATTGCAATGCCACAAACATGATGCTGACTACACATTCCTGATGAACCAGCATCCTCATTACTTTCCAAACTGGAAAACCAATTTGAGAGTCTGACAGCAAGGGGCTTCTTCAGTACCTGCCTGCTTCTCACGGGCTTCCCGGCATTCACCCATTCCCTTCCTTCCTCCAGGCTCTTAAGCTGCAGTATGACCGCCTTTCTGAACAGGCTATCCACATAACTCTCAGTCTCGGACTCACCAAGTCTCCAGTTGTCATTTGAGCTCTGAAACCGGAAGCTCAGGTTTCTACAGGTGGAAGCAATTCCTGTACATATGATCGTCTAGGAGCCCAATAGGGTCCTTGAGTTCTCACCTTTACAAGCCACACATTCCACTCGACCAACTTGTGCTACCTTCACTTCCCTCATGCCATCTATACTCTACTTCCCTTACCTTATTTTGCCTACTTGTATTACTTTATGATATCATACTCACTTATTCCTGTGTTTTGTCATCAGTTCCAAAAAATAGACGTGTTTAATCACAAACAAATCAACACACCACTTCCCTTTGATGTTGCTGTTTGATTATTTTTCTCTCTGAATCAACATTCCCCTAAAGCTGCAGCTGTTAAACTGTGCCTCCTTCCTTGCTGCTGTATGGAATATTAGTATCATGCATTCCCAAGTCAGATATAACTTGAGAAAATTAGCGTGAAACTTTCAGTTGTATTTATGGAGTTTTGAAAAATTCTAGAATATGTTACATCAAAGTGCCACATTCAAATCGAGTTTACATGGGTTCAAACTTTAGGTTTTAACTAAGGTTGGGCAATAAAAAGTTATGCAGTTAACCAAGATGTGCAAAATCAATTGAAAGTTCCTTATGAGCTGAGAAAACAGAAAATGTTGCTATTTTGTTCTGGAACTTTAAACATTTCTGCTCATTATTATTGGGATGAATCAATTTATTGGAGCTCTGTACAGGGTAGCTGAAATTTTGTCTGGTGAACTCCTCCTGTTGGTCAGGAATGAATAAGAGGCGGCTAACAGTGTTGAGTTCTTGAAGAACCAGCTCATTCTTATCCAGAGGAATGTTCAGGAAACAAGAAATAAATCTTGCTGTGCTGAAAAGTCACCAAAAAAAAAAAAAGCAAGAGTAAAGCACGTAATTAATCAGATGCAGATGCAGGCCTTGGATTGGGCTAGAAATTGAGATGTATTTAATCAATTTTTATACTTAAAGGCTGAGCATAAAGAAAGAAAAATTAAAACGTTAGCTTTCTGCCCAACAGTCAAGCCATTGTAGCATGGTTTGGTTGTTCTCCGTCAGAGAAGACTTATGTTCTGTACAAAAGAAAGCACTTTACCTGTCCTTCACCAGTATTTATTGGTTCTACCTATTGGAATACTGGAGAAGTGCACGTCAGGACGTATGAAAAAGACACATTATATGACATGGAGCTGCATCATTGCAACTCTGACTCTACACCTTTGTTTATCCAGATCTTCAACAATATTAAACAACTCCACAACACCAGAACTAAAGGGACTAGCACTAAATTGGAGAGAGTAGCTATGATAGATCTGATTTTTTTTTTAACATTGACATTTTTAATCTGGAATGTGGAAAAAAAAAGTATCGGTATAAAATTTACCTTTCCTTGGACCACTTTTGCTCAGGAGTCATGCCTTCAAACCTGATAGTACTTTCTAAACTTGTTTTACATAAGCTGCTATTATAATTGGCAAACAAACAGGTTTTCATTCTGTTAGGCTGGCTGAAAGTTTGCACAGGCAAAAGATGTTATGATGATGCAAAATTTTAGATTCACCACACTATATTCTACATTCTATCTTCTTCTTCCCCTGCAAATTTCACTATCTCGTTACTTCTTGACATGTAAAATGCTCTGATTTAAAAATCTTAATCAATACAAGAAAAAGGTACTGTATTGGGCGAGAGGGTGATCAAAATAATTCAAGACTGTGCAAGGACAGATGGACTAAATTTCATTTTGTGAAAGGAACCTTCAATGTAAGTTATTGTTGATTTGCCTCCTTGTATGTTGTAAACTTCTAAAGTTCTCTGCACTCCAGAATTTGTCATTTCTCTGCTGACGCTTAAATATTAACTCAGAAAGTGCAGGAAAGTAGTACTAAAGGACAAAGTTACAATAATGATTAAGTAATAATCCATTAATTAAGTCTGAACATCTAGTTCCTATCTTTACCATGCCAGTGATGCTTCTTTGCCAGTTCCTGAACAGCCTGCAGACGTACTGCTTTAACTGCAGACTGAGTCCGTCTTAGAAGAAGCCACAAATCAGAATCATGGCTTTCCACGTCCTGTCTCAAGTAACGCTCTATAAAAACAAAACAATACTATGTCATATAAAGCATTTTAATGGGTCACTTACATATTTATAAACATAATCTGTGACTCATTAATGTTTCTTTTCCTATGCAAAAATCAAATATTGAAGCAAGGCAACTTGTACAATGAAAACAACAGTGAGTGAGACAACTCATCCTACAGAGTGACAGTTAGAATGTAACTCAAAGACATCAGTTAATCTCAGAATTCTGCCCAAGAAGCAAGGAAATAGCTTAAAGACTACGACAATAAAATCAGAATCAAAATCGCTTTATTCAAGGAGAAGAATGATAGCAGAGAACAAAACACACCTGATTCAAATAAAAATCAAACTGAATTGCACATTATGATCTCAGCTGATGCTAATACTGAACAAGTTAGACCCCAGAGTGAACCGGCCTCTTGTGGCGCAGTTGTAGTGTCTCGAAGATAGGATACCAGGGTTCAAATCCCACCTGCTTCAAAAGGTGTGTCATCACATTTGAGCAGGTAAATTAAAAAATAACCACAAATGTAAATCAGACTTGATATTTACTGTAGAGATTATACACTTGACACATTCACAAGAGGTTATTTTTTTAAAGCACAGCAAAGATGTTCATTACAAAAAACGAAAAAAAAGAACTATAACACACTATAGAAAAACTATGAATTATCTCATTACAAATATCAGAAAAAAAATTCCTTTACCCAGCAATAAGCTTACAGATGCTCAAACCTCAGTGAAGAGTCCTCCTCTCTACCCACTAAAGATGGCACAAATGTTTTTCCTTTTGGCAAATTTCTGCTGTGCATTACTTGATATTATTTTCTTGTGTCTGGGGGTGAGCACTGATCCCTGCAGTACAGCACTAATCATCACTTCCAATCCAGAAAAAGACCAATTTATTCCCATACACTGGCTGACAGACAAGAAACAATCACAATCCATACCAATATATTACCTCCAATGCCCGGTGTTTAAATTTTGTCCACTGGCCTCTTTAAGTGTTACCTTATCAAAACCTTTCTTGAAACCTAAATACTCCACAACCACTACTTCTTGTTTATCTAATGCAATGGACATATCCTCAAAAAACTCTGGACACAACTGTCTCCCAGGGACACTTAAAACTAAACCACTAACACAGCTCTCAGAATATTCAAAATGGGTTCCTTACACTCACGTCATTAAAAAGCACAGACACAGAAACTAGGAACAGGAGTAGGTTATTCAGCTCTTTGAACGTGCTCTGTTATTTAGTACGATCATAGCTTTATCTCAAAGCCTATTCCCGCTTTCTTCACATAATCTTTGATCCCTTTATTACTAAAAATTTATCTATCATTTACGTGAATATCCTTAGCGATCCGGCTTTCACAGCCTTCTGAAGTAGCAGATTCCATAGGCTGACCACCCTTTCTGTAAAGAAATAATTCATCTCAGCCCTAACCCGGCTGACGTATTGAAACTGGGACCCTTGGTTCTAGACTCCCCAACCATGGGAAAACCTCCCTCCATCCAGTCTGTCCAGCCCTACTAGAATTTTACATGTTTCGATCAGATCCCCTCTCCTTCTTGTGTACAGAGGCCCAGTCGAACCAATCTCTCCTCACAGGTCAGTTCTGCCACCCTGAGCATCATGCTAGTGAACTTTCACTAGTCTCACTCTATGGCAAGAATATCTTTCCTTAGGTGGAAAGACCATAACACTGTACAACTGCAATAAGGCATCCCCTACTTCAGAACTCAAATCCTCTTGCAATGAAGGCCAATATTCCTTTTGCCTTCCTAATCACAGGCTACACCTGCCTGTTTATTTTCATTGACTGGTGCACAAGGACACCTAGATCCATTCGACCATCCACATTTCCCAATTTTTCACCCTATAAATAATATTGTGCCTCTCAGTTTTTCACATTTATCCACCTGATACTGCATCTGCCATGTGTTTGCCAAATCACTTTGTCTAGATCACCCTAAAGCCTCCTTGCATCCTCAAAACTCTCAATCCCACCTACTTTTGTGTCATCAGCAAACTTGGAAATATTGCATTTGGTTCCCTGATCCAAATTATTTTTGTATATTGTGAATAACTGGGGCTGAGCACTGATCCCTGCAGTACAGCACTAATCATCACTTCCAATCCAGAAAAAGACCAATTTATTCCCATACACTGGCTGACAGACAAGAAACAATCACAATCCATACCAATATATTACCTCCAATGCCTGGTGTTTAAATTTTGTCCACTGGCCTCTTTAAGTGTTACCTTATCAAAACCTTTCTTGAAACCTAAATACACCACAACCACTACTTCTTGTTTATCTAATGCAATGGACATATCCTCAAAAAACTCTGGAAGATTAGTTTATCATGAGTTCCCTTTTATAAATCCATGCGAACTTTGTCTAATAAGGTTAATGCTTTCAAAATGCTGTTCATCACATCTTTTCCTTGCATTTTCCTCATTACGTAAGGCGAACTAGTCTGTAGTTGTCACACCCTCCTTTTTTGAAGAGTGGGCTTACGTTTGGCATCGTCCAATCCATAAGGACTGTTCAAGAATCTATAGGATTTTGGAAGATAACTGTCAATGCACCCAATATTCCTAGGGACACCTCCTTTCGTACTTTGAGAAGCAGAACATCAGGCCTGTGGGATTTGTCAGCCTTTAACTGTGTTAATTTCCCTAGCTTTTTTTTAAACAAATACAGATTTTTTTTTTTTTCAATTCTTCCCTCTCACTAGGCCCTTGATTTCTGGGAAATTATTTGTGTCCTCTTTTGTGAAGACAGAACCAAAATGTGTGTCCAATTCTGTATTTCTCTGTTCCCCATTATAACTTACTGTCTATTTCTGATAAGGGACCTACATTTGTCTTCAGTAACCTTTTTCTCTTCATATATTCATAGAAGATTTTGCAGTCAGTTTATATATTCCTTGTAAGTTTGCTCTTATATGCTATTTTCCCTCTCTTGATCAATCTTTTTGTCCACTTTTGCTGAATTCTAAACTGCTCCCAGTTCTCTGGCTTGCTGCTTTTTCTAGCAATTTTATGTGTCTCGTCTGGATGTAATACTGTGCCTAATTTCTTTTGTAAGCCATGGTACAGCCACCTTTTGTATTTTATTTTTGCGCAAAATAGGAATGAATACTTTGTTTCTTAAATATAGCCATTGTTAATCTAAGCCTTGTCATTAGGTTTCCCAGTCCATCATTGCCAACTTAGGCCTCATAACCTTGTAGTCCCTTTTATTTAAAATTCAGTGTTTTCAACAGCCCTTGTGATAAGGTTGACAATTTCACCATCTTCTACTTGTGGAGCCGTCTTCCCACTGTCTTGTAAGCAATTCAGAACTGCCCCCCAGCCCTGATTGCTTAGAGACCAATAACAGAACCACTACTATAATGGGTGATGTCTCTCTGAATGAATATTCTTCTGCACTGCCCCTCCCCATCCTGCCAACCCCAACCGCTGTCCATGGGTTGTAAAACTCACGTCAAATACCTTTGCAATCACTTCACAAGGGGGCTTGCTCGTCATGTACCATAAATCACATAATTTCTTGGAAGTACTCTTTTGAACTCACTGTTCAAAGTTCCTTCTTCACCTTACAAAATAAGGCACACTTTCACTGAGCTGAAAATTAAAATCCACTTCTCCTCTACCCTAGAACCCAACTTCCCAAAAACCATATATTATCAAAGTTCATCATAAAGTGCAGCATAATTCTTTAAGACGTTTTTTAATGCAAGTTTTCTAAAATAATGTTTTGAGATACAATACGTAAATAATTTAGGCCTTGATGTGTGGTCAGTACAATATGTTTGGGAGGAAACGAATTAGTTTGGACATACATGGTTGGATTTTCCAGATTGCAATGGCAGTCCAACATTGGGTCTAATTCCAGGTTCTAAAGCCTCTGGAGGCTGGAGTGTATTGAACCTCATATTTCAGTGAAGCCCACCAGTTAATGAATAGTTTAATGATATCCAACCAATGATGGAAAAGCACAGCGAGCAGGAGATTTGAGATCCATTTAAATAGCTCTCATCTGTATTTAAAGGCAGAAAATCAGCTGTGAAGAAAGAATGACGCTGTAGTCTGCCACGGTAGGTCAACTCCATGGTTCACCAATGCCTTCCTGGCATCATGGCAGAGTGTGTGTTTTGTTTCTAAAGAGTGGCAAGCGGTCATGTGCCAGATAAACAAAGGGAGGCATGGCTGAAGGTCATCAAAAAAGGTCAACAGCAATAATGTGGTTAGCCGAGGATGAGCCTGATTCAGGAAGCATTTCTAGGAGTTTGTGCATCATGGCAAAGTGGGTACGAAGCAAATCTAAGCTGTCAGCTCTGAGCATCTTACAGGGGGGCATATCCCAAAGCAGGAGGACCTCAGGGCAGGTGGTGATTAGGGAAAGCAATAAGATTGCCATTGCCAATTCTCAAATAGGTAAGAAATCAAAACGATGTAAAATGCAACAAGATAATAATAAGTTTTCTGAATGAACAAATAATATCTGCAAGAGCAGACATTCAGGAGTTGGCACGGTAAATGTGGTTATGCTGGCACACGTGTAGGAGGGCTACCTCGATATTGGCAGGGTTGTCCAACGGCAGGTTTCTGGCAACAATGAGATTGGTGTGTAACAGAGAGAGCTTGTAAATTTTACTGAATACTCCACGGGAGATCCTCAGAACAGCTTCTGCCTCTGCAAAGTCACTTCCAGCAGATGCCATTTGATGTGGTAAAAAATAACAAATCATTCTTGAAAATGAAGGAGCTGATATAACTCTTCCCTCTTGCATTGGATGGGTGCCACAGGATCAGCAGCTAATGGTGGAAACCAAGGCAGAGGACAACTTGCACTAGAATTAAACACACCCACGAACAATGCAAATACACGCATCTCACTGACACCTCAGGTAACTTTAAGCCAAGTGCCACTGTGGACAGAACCTGTCAGGGATGGACGGCAACTCCAGCCATTTTGATTTGGCCAGATACGCAGAGTCCAAGTATAAAGTAGGTCTAAATTTTTTTGTTGAACTTTTGTTTGAGATAGTGCCTCCCAGTCACTAAGTCTTGCCTGCATGCAAAATTTGAGACTGCCATTTAACCAAGTACACTATAGAATACTGGCTGCATCATAAATACTGAACCACATGAGAAATGTCTACGACACTGTACCATGGAGAGGGGCCACTTTGCAAAATAAGCAGTCTGATGTGGACCTTCCAGTGCAGATTGTCATGGATCAGGGCACCCAGGCGTTTTTTTTTTTAACCATCACAATCACTATGCCTCCATATGCGTATCATCTCGGGAGTTACAGTCATAGGTCTACTGTACAAAAAAAGGCCCTTCCACTTTATGCCAGTCAAAAACAATCACCAACCTGTTCTAATACTTCCCATTTTCCAGCACTTGCCATGCAGACAAAGCAAATGCAGATCTAAATACTTCTCAAATGTTATAAGAGTTTCTGCCTCTGCCACCCTTACAGCAGTAAGTTCCAGATTCCCATAGTCCTCGGGGTGAAAACATTTTTACTCACATCTCCTCTAAATCTCTGCCCCTTCCCTTGAAACCTATGCCTCCTGGTCAGTGATCACTCCAGCAAAGGGTAAAGTTTCGTCCTGCCTACCCTATCTATGCCCCTCAATTTTATACATCTCAATCATATCCCCTCTCAATTTCCTCTGCTCTAGGGAAAACCCAGTCTGTTCAATCTTCCTTCATAACTGAAACTCTCTAGCCCAAGCAATGGTCTGGTAAGTCTGCTCTGCACCCTCTCCAGTGCTGTCACATTCCCCATATAATGTGCTTCCAGAATTGCAGACAATTAGCTGTAGCATAACCAACATTTTACATAGCTCCAGCATAACTTCTCTGCTCTTAAACTCTATTTCTCAACCAATAAAGGCAAGCACACGATATGCCTTCTCAACCATTTTATTCATCTGTCGCGATACCTTAAGGGACTGATATACACGTACACCAAGGTGTTTCTAATCTTTAGTGCTTCCCAGGGTCAATCATGTATTTTAAAAAAAACAAAAGAACTGTGGATGCTGTAAACCAGAAACTAAAACAGAATTTGCTGGAAAAGCTCAGCAAGTCTGCAAGCATCCGTGAAATGAGTGTTAATGTTTTGGGTCCAGTGACCTTTCCTCAGTTACCGGGCCCAAAATGTTAACTCTGATTTCTCTGCATCGATGTTGCCTGACCTGCTGAGTATTTCCAGCAACTTCGGTTTTTGTTGTTGATCATGTACTACCTTGCCTTATTGTCATGTCCAAGTACATCACCTTTCATTTATCCAGATTAAATTCCATTTACCACTGATCAGCCCATCTGACCAGCCCATCTAAAATCCTCTTGCAATCAAAGGCTATACTCCTCCACAGTTTATCACCCCAATGATTTTTGTATTGTCTACGAACTTATTGATCAACCACCCGCTACATTTAAGTCTAAATCATTTATGTAAACGACAAACTGCAACAGTCCCAACAAAGACCCCTGTGGGACCCCACTGGACAGATTTCTAGATGGAAAATAACCAAACTCCCTCAACCATCACCCTCTGCTTCCTGTCACCCAGCCAACTGTGGATCCAATGAGCCGTCTCCTCAGATCCCAAGGGTGCTCTCACTTTGGCTTTCGGTCTCCCATGTGGAACTTTATCAAAAGCTTTGCTGAATTCCAAGATCCTGAATTCCAATTCCTACATCAAAAACATTGCCCACATCTGCACACCTGGTCACCTCTTTAAAAAATTCAATCAAGTTGGTCAAACATGACCTCTCTTAACAAAGCAAACTTGACTGTTCTTGATTAATCCCTGCCTTTCCAAATGCAGATTAATTCTATCCCTCAGAATTTCTTCCAAATGTTTCCCCATTAGGGAGGTTAGACGGATTTGTCTGTAATTTCCTATATTATTCTTCGCTCCTTTCTTGAATAATGCTACCACGTTGGCCGTCCTTCAGTCCTCTGGCACCTCTCCTGTGGCCAGAAAAGAACTGAAAATTTTTGAAGTGCCTCTGCTATTTCCTCCCTTCCTTCGCTCAACAACCTGGGATACATTTCATCCACCCCTTGAAAGCTTTCTATTTTTAAACCTGCCAGACCATTCAGAATCTCATCTCTGTTTATACAATTTAATTGTGATATAGGCCTTTTCCCTGATTCTCTATACCCATATCAGACCTCTCCATGGTGAGCACAAACCCAAAGTCTTCATTCAGAATCCGACCTACATCTTCTAGCTCCATGCATTAATTACCACTGTGGTCCTGTGCATTCACATGCACTCCAGTTGACCTCTCCCAAGACTGACATCCTCCACTGAAGTGTGTTCCACTCCTTTCTGGCCACCCATTTTGTGCAGAACACAACAGACCATATCAGCATTGAGAACTTTCGCTTAGGGATAATGAGAAAACTTTGGTCAAGACACCTGAATTGAATTTTCTTGAGGTCAGTGGCCTACTGGTTGCCCTTCTTCTAAAATGACAATGGTTCAAGCTCTCCTGTACTTAAGTTGTGGAATTTTGCTCGAGGGACATTAGCTATCTCTTTTACCTGGTACTAAAGTGAAAAAAGATGACACAGATCTGAAACAAAAACAAATTTCTGGCAAAACTCAGCAGATCTGGCAGCAGCTGTGATGCAAAAGCAGGGTTAACATTGAGAGTTCCACGATTCTTCAGGAACTGCAACAGATTCAGAATGAATGAATCAGTTTCAGAAAACTTAATGTACACCTGAAGGAACCACTTAGGATGAAAGCACACAGGCTGGACATAAAAACCATAAGAAATAGGCACAGGAATAGGTCATTCAGCCCCTCAAGCCTACACTGTTATTCAATAGGATGACAGCTGATCTGGTATTCTTCACGTCTACTTTCCTGCCTCAATTCCCCTACTGATCAAGAATCTATCTCAGCCTTAAACATAGATAAGGAATCTGCCCCCACATCTCCCGATGGCAAGGAGCTCCAAAGACTCTCAACTGTCAGAGAAGGAATTCCTCTTCATCTCAGTCTTAAATTGGTGCTCCTTTATTCTGAGGCTATGCCCTCTGCTCCTAGGCTCTGCCATGAGGGGAATCATCCTCTCAGCATTTGTCCTATCATGCCCTTTAATAATCCTATAGGTTTCAATGAGATCAAATCTCAGCCTTCTAAACTCCTGTGAGTAGAGTCCAAGCCTGTTTAGCCTTTGCTCAAAACAATTTCTCCATATCAGGCATCATCCTAATGAACCTTCTCTGAACTGCCTCCAATGAAACAATATCTTTCCTAAAATAACAGAATCAAAACTGCTCACCTCCGACAGATGTGGTCTCACAAGCGCCTTGTACAGTTGCAGTATGGTTTCCCTACTCTTCTACTCAAAACCCCTTGAAATAAGGGCCAACATTCTATTAGCTTTCCTGATTCCCTGCTGCAGTTGTATGCAAGCTTTCTGTGTTTCATGCACACGTATCCCCAAGTCCCTTTGTATTGTAGTTTTCTGCAATCCTTCTCCATTGAAATAATACTGTTCTTGTGTTTCCCCCTTTCAAATTGAACAACTTCACATTTCTCCATATTAAACTCCATTTGCCAACGTTTTGCCCACTTAATTAAACTACCAATATCTCTCTAAACCGTTAGTATCCCCTCACAAATTGCCTTTACACCTATTTTTGTGTCATCAGCAAATCTGGTTCCAATACATTCACTTCCTTCCTTCAAGTCATTAATATATACAGTACTACAAACAGTAGTGGTTGCGGTCCCAGCACTGACTTCACTGGTTACAGGATGCCAACTTGAAAATGAACCCCTCATCTCATTCGCTGTTTCCTGCCCATTAGCTATTTCTCTATGCATGCCAATATACTATTCCAACACCATGGGCTGTTATCTTTGACTCAATCTTCTGTGAGGTATCCTGTCCAATGCTTTCTGGAAGACCAAATGCAACACATCTACTGGTTCAGAGATAGTAAAAACTGCTGATGCTGGAGTCAGGGAAAACATGGTGTGGAGCTGAAGGAACACAGCAGTCTAGACAGCATCAGAAGAGCAGGAAAGCTGACGTTTTGGGTGGGGACCCTTCTTCAGAAATGGGGCTTTCTACTGGTTCTCTATCCACTCTGGTTGAGAATTCCTCAAAAAGTTCTAATAATTTAGTCAGACATAATTTCTCTCTGGTGAAGCCATGCCGACTGCTTGATTAGATTACAGTTTTTCAAATGTGCTACTATTACTTCTTTAATAGTTTGCAACAGTAGTTGTTAGGCCAATCGGCCTATAGTTTCCAACTTTTTGCTTCCCTTCTTTATTGAATTGGGGTGTCAGATTAACAGTTTTCCAATCCTCCAGTACTACTCCATAATCTAAGGATTTTTGGAAAATTACAACCAATGCATCCAAATCTCTGCAGCTACTTCTTTTAGAATCCTAGAATGCAAGCCATCAGGGCTAAGGAACTTATCTGCCTTTAGCACGTAACATTTATTGAGTGGAAACCCTTGAAGTTGTCTCTGGTACAGAAACTACAGGGCTATGATGGAATTTTATGTGGAGGCAACCATGACCAGCACTTGAGGCAAATCACTAGATGTCCTCATCTGCGCTGAAGGTGGTGAGGTCAAATGCCCTCACAAAAAGTGCATCCATCCCTTGGGATATTGGCTGCCAACTGCAAGATCCCACACAGATCAGCTGCCATCCCCCAACAACTCGAGAGCTACTGTCATAGAATGCCATTGAGTATCCAGTCTTTAGGCCATCATTTAGGAATGTGCACAATCAATCACCGTCTGTACAGATTGTCAAAGCCATCAATATGGTATTCATAATACATGGAGGGGGAGGGGAAATGCATCCCCAAATCTTTCCAAAATGCCCAAGAAAAATATCAGGGCAACAACATTGGCAGGAAGAGAGATGAGGTCCTGCAAAGGAAATTTAGGGAGTTGGGTTGAAATATGAAAAGTACGCCTTTACAGTTGTAATCTGTGGATTACTCCCACGCCACATGCTACCAAGGGCAGAAATAGGAAAAGCATACAGGGGCGGCATGGTGGCTCAGTAGTTAGCACTGTTGCCTTACAGCGCCAGGAGCCTGGGTTCGATTCCACCCTCAGGTGACTGTGTAGAGTTTGCACATTTTCCCTGTGTCCACATGGGTTTCTTATGGGTGCTCTGGTTTCCTCCCACAGTCCAAAGATGCGCCGGCTAGGTGGATTGGCTATGCTAAATTGCCCATAGTGTTCAGGGATCTGCAGATTAGATATGTTAGCCATGGGAAATGCAGGGTTACAGGGAAAGCGTAGGTGGATGGGTCTGGGTGGGATGCTCTTTGGAGGGTTGGTGTGGACTTGTTGGGCCAAAGGGCCTGTTTCCACACTGTAGGGATTCTATGAATGCATGGCTAAAGAGCTGGTATAAGAGGGATGGCTTCAGATATCTGCATCTTTGGGATGTTTTCCAGAGCAGCAAGGATCTGTATAAGGACGATAGGTTGCACCGAAACTGAAAGGGCACCAAAATCCTTGCAGGGAGGTTTCCCAGTGCCAAATGGATGGGTTTAAATTAATATGGTATAGGGGTGGGAAACAGAGCAGTAGATCAGCATATCAGATTTCTCCAAACCATTCCAACAACTGGCACTCCTAGCAGGGACCAACCATGTGGCTCCTAATTGGGTGAGTACATTTAATTTTACCACCCATGGTGAGAAGAGTAAGCCACGTAGTTTTTCACTGACATGACACTATAAGACATATACAGCTACAGAGTCACACAGTTATACAGCACGGAAATAGACCTGTCGGTCTAACACATCTGTGCCAACCTGATATCCTAATCTCATCTAATCCCATTTGCCAGCATTTGGTCCCTTTTCCCCCAAACTCTTCCTATTCATGCGCCCATGCGGATGTCTTTTAAATGGTCTAATTGCACCCACCTCCACTGTGCCCTCTGGCAGCTCATTCCATGCACATACCACCCTCTGCATGAAAAAGTTGTCCCTTTTAAATGTTTCCCCTCTCACCTTAAACTTATGCCTTCTAGTTTTGCACTCCCCTACCCTGGAAAAAGACCTTGGTTATTCACCTATTCATGTCGCTCATGATTATATAAACCTCTATAATGTCATCCCTCAGCCCCTGACACTCCAGGGAAAACAAGCCCCAGCCGATTCAGTCTCTCCTTAAAGCTCAAACCCTCCAATTGAGGAAATATCCTTGTAAATCTTTTCTGAACCCTATCAAGTTGGACACCATCTTTGATGTAGCAAGGACACCAGAAGTGAATGCAGTGTTCCAAAAGTGGACTCTCCAATGTCCTGTACAGCCAGAAGACGACATTCCCAACTCCTATATTTAATGCACTGACCACTGAAGGCAAGCGTGCCAAGTGCCTTCTTAAACACCCCCTACCTACTTGCGACTCCACTATCAAGGAACTATGCACCTGCACCCCGAGGTCTCCTTGTTCAACAGCACTTCCCAGGGCACTACCATTAACTGGATAAGTCCTGTCCTGCTTTGCCTTACCAAAATGCAACACCATATCATTGATCTAAATTAAATTCCATCTGGCACTCTTCGGCCCACTGGCTATCTGATCAACGTCCTGTTCTGCTCTGAGATAACCTTCTTCACTTTTCCCTACATTACCAATTCTGGGGTCATCTGCAAACTTACAAAGCAGGTGGCGGCAGAGATGTCACTGAGAGGAACTAGAACATAGAACAGTACAGCACAGTACAGGCCCTTCCGCCCACGATGTTGTGCCGAACTTTTACCCTAAACCTAAGGTCTATCTAACCTCCACCCCTATCCATATGCCTATGCCTATCTAATAGCCGCTTAAATGCCCCTAATGAGGCCGACTCCATCACCCTCTCCGGTAATGTATTCCACACCCCTACCACTCTCTGAGTAAAGAACCAACCTCTGACATCTCCCCGATATCTACCTCCACTCACTTTAAAACTATGCCCCCTCATAATATCTACCTCTACCCTAGGAAAAAGTCTCTAGCTGTCCACTCTATCCATACCTCTGATCATTTTGTACACCTCTATCAGGTCACCTCGCATCATTTGTCGTTCTAAAGAGAAAAGCCCTAGCTCTCGCAACCTTTCCTCATAAGACCTTCCCTCCATTCCAGGCAACATTCTGGTAAATCTCCTCTGCACCTTTTCCAACGCTTCCACATCTTTCCTGTAACGAGACGACCAGAACTGGACACAGTACTCCAGATGTGGACGAACCAGGCTTTTGTATAGCTGGAGCATAACTTCACGGCTCTTGAACTCAATCCCTCTATTAATGAAAGCTAACACACCATATGCCTTCTTAACAACGCTATCCACCTGGGTGGCAGCTTTCAGGGAACTGTGAACATGAACCCCAAGATCCCTCTGCTCCTCCACACTGCCAAGAATCTTTCCCTTAACCCTGTATTCTGCTTTCAAATTTATCCTTCCAAAATGAATTACCTCACACTTTTCAGGGGTAAACTCCATCTGCCACTTCTCAGCCCAGCTCTGCATCCTATCAATGTCCCTTTGTAACCTAGAACAGCCCTCTGCACTGTCTACAACTCGACCCATCTTCGTATCGTCCACGAACTTACTAATCCACCCTTCCACTCCTACATCCAAATCATTTACAAAAATCACAAATAGAAGAGGACCCAGAACAGATCCCGGTGGTACACCACTCGTAACTGAGCACCATGTTGAATATTTTCCATCCACTATCACGTTTTGTCTTCTAAGCCAATTCTGAATCCAATCTGCCACATTTTCCCCTATCCCATGCCTCCTTACTTGCTGCATGAGCTTACCATGGGGAACCTTATCAAATGCCTTACTTAAATTCATGTATACCACATCCACTGCTCTACCTTCATCCACGTGTTTGGTCACCTCTTCAAAGAATTCAATAAGGTTTATGAGGCATGATCTACCCCTCACAAATCCATGCTGACTATCACGAATCAAACTGTGCCTATCCAACTGATCATAAATCCTATCTGTCAGAGCCCTTTCCAATAATTTGCCCACCACTGACGTATGGCTAACTGGCCTGTAATTCCCGGGGCCATCCCTATTCCCTTTTTTGTACAAGGGAATGATGTCTGACTCTCTCCAATCTTCCGGCACTATACCCGTGGACAGTGAGGATGAAGAGATCATTGCCAAAGGCCCTGCGATCTCTTCCCTCACTTCCCATAGAATCCTTGGATAAATCCCATCAGGCCCGGTGGACTTATCTATCTTCAACTACCTCAAAATTCCTAGCAGATCTTCCTTATCAAAATCCACCTCCTCTAGCCTACCAGCCTGTTTCACACTGTCCTCTACAACTAGGTCCCTGTCAATTGTGAATACTGAAGAAAAGCATTCACTAAGGGCCTCTCCTATCTCTTTAGGCGCAATACACAAATTCCCTTTACAATCCTTGATCAGCCCAACCCTTTCTCTGGTCATTCTCTTATTCCACATGTATGTGTAAAAAGCCTTGAAGTTTTCCTTGATCCTATCTGCCAAGGTTTTCTCATGCCCCCTTATAGCTCTCCTAAGCCCTTTCTTCAGCTCCTTCCTGGCTAACTTGTATCCGTCTAGAGCCTTTTCCGTTCCTTGTTTCCTAAACCTTATGTAAGCATCCTTCTTCCTCTTAACCAGTCGTTCGACCTCTCTTGAGAACCAAGGTTCCCTCTCTCTTCCGCATTTTCCCTGCCTGCTAGGGACAAACATATTGAGCACACGCAGTATGCATTCCTTAAACAATCTCCACATTTCAACAGTGCTCTTCCCTGACAGCATCTGTTCCCATTTTATGTTACCCAGTTCTTGCCTAACAGAATTGTAATTACCCTTCCCCCAATTATAAACCTTACCCTGCTGTATGTACCTATCCTTTTCCATGACCACTGTAAAAGTAACAAAGTTATGATCGCTACTGCCAAAATGCTCTCCTACCAACAGGTCTAACACTTGGTCCGGTTCATTGCCAAGCACCAAATCCAAAGTAGCCTCTCCTCGTATTGGTCTATCTACGTACTGTGTCAGGAATCCTTCCTGAATGCACTAGACAAAATCCGTTCCATCTGACCTATTACAACTAAAAAGTTTCCAATCAACATTTGGAAAGTTGAAGTCACCCATGACTACCCACCCTGTGAATTCTGCACCTTTCCAGTGTCTGCCTCCCAATCCACTCCTCCACTTCTCTGCAACTATTAGGGCGTCTGTAAATAAAAACCCCAACAAAATGACTGCTCCTTTCTTGTTCATAACCTCAACCCAAACTAACTCTGTAGATATATCATTCTCGAACTGCCTTTCAGTAGCTGCTATACTAGCCCTGACTAGCAATGCCACTCCCCCGCCTCTTCTACCACCCTCCCTATTTCTCTTAAAGCATCTAAATCCCGGAACTTCCAACAACCATTCCTGTCCCTGAGTTACACTAGAAGTATCAGAAATAAGGGGATGAACTTAGAGCATGGGTCAGTACTTGGAACTACGATGTTGTGGCCATTACAGAAACTTGGGTAACCCATGGACAGGAATGGTTATTGGAAGTTCCGGGATTTAGATGCTTTAAATGAAATAGGGAGGGTGGTAAAAGAGTGCATTTTCTGTAATGGCCACAACATCATAGATCCAAGTACTGACCTATGCTCTAAGTTCATCTGCCTTATTTCTGATACTTCTAGCATTGAAGTATACACACTTCAAACCATCCCCGTGTCCACAATTGCACTCCATCGACTGCATTTCTTTATTAACAACCTCACTCCCTGTTGTCTGTTGAAAGGCTGAATACCTCATCTTCTGAATTACAAACCCGGATCACCAACCCCTGCTAATCCAGTTTAAACCATCCCATATAGCTTGAGCAAACCTCCCTCCCAGGATATTTGTGCCCTTCTGGTTCAGGTGTAACCCGTCTTTGCCATACAGGTCACATCTTCCTCAGAATGTGCTCCAATTATCCATATAATGGAAGCCCTCCCTCCTACACCAGCCCTGTAACCACGTGTTTAGCTGAAGTTCTGGGAGACGGCACTGTAATCACCATGACTGGTCTGAATACTGCACAGGAACTGGTGTCAAGGAGTGGTTAAACCTGAAACACTACATTAGCGTAGTGTTCCCCCACCAATAACCTCCTCTAACCAAAACAAAAGCACTGCAAAGAGGACATGCAAGGTAAGACTGTTAACTTGTACAAGTGTACAACGGAGGAGATGGCAGTTAGGGCAGTGGTATGCTCCTCCTGTCAAATGTGGGAAATCAGGGAGCAGTCTAGCGTCCCTAACAACATCTGCAGGAAGTGTGACCAGCTGTAGCTGCTCACAGACCACATGGTTCGGTTAGAGAAGCAGCTGGAACACTGCAGTGCATACAGGGGGCAGAGAGAGTGACAGGCACTAGCTTTAGGGAGGTAGTCACACCACAGATCCGGACAGATGGGTGACCGCCAGGAGAGGCAGGCAGGTAGTGCAGGAGTCTCCTGTAGATATTCCCCTGTCAAACACGTATATGTGGGGCAAAGTCCAGGTAAGCGATAGTAGTAGGTGACTTGATAGTCAGGGGCACAGACAGGCATTTCTGTGGCCGTGAATAAGACTCTAGGATGGTATGTTGCCTCCCTGGTACCAGGGTACTGGGTGTCTCTGAGTGGGTACAGGACATCCTGGAACGGGAGGGAAAACAGAGAGAAGTCATTGTCCACATTGGTACAAATGACATAGGTAGGAAGAGGGAAGAGGTCCTGCGAGGACAATTCAGGGAGTTAGGTAGGGAGCTAAAAAGCAGGACCACCAGAATAGTAATCTCAGGATTACTACCCATGCCATGGGCTAGTGAGGCTAGGAACAACGAGACAGTACAGTTGAACAAGTGGCTACAGAGCTGGCATAGGAGACAGGGCTTCAGATATATGGATCATTGGGATGCCTTCTGGGGCAGGTGGGAGCTGTACAAGAAGGACAGGTTGTACCTGAACTGGAGGGGCACCAATATCCTGGGTGGGGGGTTTGCTAGAGCTCTTCAGGAGCGTTTAAACTTGTGTGGCAAAAGGGTGGGAACCAGAACAACAGGCCAGTAAGTGCAGGGACTCGGGACAAAGGAGAGACTGAGTTATGCATAGTGCAGGGTAAGAGCTGCCACAGGGAGGTCGCGGGGCTCAGAGGGACTGGAGGTCTGGAGTGCATTTACTTCAATGCAAGTATAACAGGTAAGTCAGATGAACTAAGAGCATGGATTACAGCATGGAATTATGATATTATTGCCATGACAGAGACATGGTTAAAAGAGGGGTAGGACTGCCAGTTTAACATTCCAGAATATCGCTGTTTTAGACAGGACAAAAAGGGAAGCAAAAGGGGTGGGGGAATTGTATTGCTGATTAGGGATCACATCTCAGCTGTGTTGAGGGAAAATACATCGGATGAATCTTGCAGTGAGTCGTTATGGGTGGAGCTCAGGAATAGCAAGGGTGAAATCACAATGCTGGGAGTTTTCTACAGACCTCCCAACAGCCCACATGAGACAGAGGAGCAGATATGTAGTCAGATCTAGAAAGGTGTGGAAAAAAGCAGATTAGTTGTGGTGAGTGACTTCAACATTCCTCTTATTAACTGGGACTCGCTTCCAGCCAGGGGCTCAGATGGAGAACAATTTGTTATATGTGTCCAGGTGGGTTTTTTGAGACAGTATATTGACAAACCAACCAGAAAGGAGGCCATACTAGACTTGGTGCTGGGGAATGAGCCAGGACAGGTGATCGATGTTTCAGTAGAAGAGCATTTTGGGCTTAGTGAACATAACTCGCTAAGATTTTGAGTAGTCCCGGACAAAGACAAAAGTGGCCCTCACAGGAGGGTGTTTAATTGGGCAAGGGCCCGAAACTGTTTTCTCCTCCACAGATGCTGCCAGGCCTGCTGTGCTTTTCCAGCAACTATGTTTTTGTTCTGTGAATGTGGATTGGAAGCAGTTACTTGAGGGCAAATCTACGTCTAGCATATCAGAGGCTTTTAAAGACCAGTTGATTAAAGTATAGGACATACATGTCCTGCAAAACTGAAGGATAGGAATGACAGGATCCAGGAAGGACAAAGCAAATTGTAAACTTAGCCAAAAGGAAAACGGAAGCATATGATAGGTCTAGGTACCTACAAACAGACAAAGCCCTTCAGGAGTATACAGAAATTAGGAAGGAACTTAAATGCAAAATTAGGAAGGCTAAAAGAGGCCATGAAACGTCTTTAAAAAACAGGGTCAAGGGGAATCCCACGGCTTTTTATGCATAGAATCCCTACAGTGTGGAAACAGGCCATTTGGTCCAACAAGTCCACACTGCCCCTCCGAACAGCATCCACCCAGACCCATTCCCGTAATTTCCCATGTCTAACCATATAACGTAAACATCCCAGGGCACAATGGGCAATTTAGCATAGCCAATCAACCTAGCCTGCACACCTTTAGACTATAGGAGGAAACCCGCGCAGACATGGGGAGAACATGCAAACTCCATACAGATCCATACAGACAGTTGCCCGAGGCCGGAATCAAACCTGGACTGCTGGTGCTGTGAGGCAGCAGTGCTAACCACTGAGCCACCGTGTAATATATTAGAAGAAAGAGGGTAGCAAGGGAAAGAGTAGGCCTCCTCAAGGACAAAGGAGGGAAGTTATGCATGGAGCCACAGAAAGTGGGAGAGATCCTCGGTAAGTACTTTTGTATCGGTATTCACCAAGGAGAAGAATACGACTGATGTTGAGGTCAGGGATGAGTGTGTGAATGCTCTGAGGAATGTCAATATATTGACGGTGGATGTTTTGGTGTCCTAAATTGTATTAAGGTAGACAAATCCACAGGGCCAGATGGGATCTACCTCAGGTTACTGCAAGAGGCAAGGGAAGAATAGCTGGGGCATTAGCAGGTATCTTCACATCATCCCTGATCACAGGTGAGCTTCCACAGGACTAGAGATTAGCCAATGCTGTTCCCTTGTTTAAGAAAGGAAGCAAGGATAATCCAGGAAATTATACGCCAGTGCGTCTGACATCGGTGGTGGGGAAGCCCTTGGAGAAGATATTGAGAGGTAGGATCTATTACACATTTGGAAGAAAATGGACTAGTTAGAGACAGGCAGCATGGTTTCGTACGGAGAAGGTCATGTCTCACCACCCTGATCGAATTTTTTGAAGATTTTTTTGAATTGTTGATGGAAGGGCTGTGGATGTAGCTTATATGGACTTTGGTAAGGCATTTGATAAAGTCCCACATAGCAGATCAGTACAATAACTAAATTCACATGGGAGTTGGGTTGGGCTGGCTAGATGGATACAAAACTGGCCTGGTCATAGCAGACAGAGGGTGGCAGTGAAAGGGTGTTTTTCAGAGTGGAGACTGGGGGAGGCCTCATCCCATGTCAAAGCCTCCCTCACCTGACACAACCTGACCATCTTCTCTCCCACCTATCCACCCACCCAACCCACTGTCCAATCCCCACCACTCCCTACATGCACTCACCTATCACTGCCCCACCTACTTTCCCCAGCACCACCCTTACTCGCTCTATTTATTTTGCAGCTTACTTCCACCTCCCCATTTCTGAAGAAGGGTACCGACCTGAAATATCAACTTTCCTGCTTCTCTGATGCTGCTTGGCCTGCTGTGTTTCTCCAGCTCCATACCGTGCTGTCTCTGAACAAAGACAAAGTTGCTGGAAAAGGTCAGCAGGTCTGGCAGCATCTGTGAAGGAGAAAGCAGAGTTAATGTTTCGGGTCTGGGGACCCTTCCTCAGAACTGTCTGTGCTGTCTCTGACTCCAGCATCTATAGTTCTTGCTATCTCTAGGTGTGAATTATACTGTTAATGGCAGAACCCTGAGGAACATTAACACACAGATGGATCTGGGCAAGCAGGTACACAGTTCCCTAAAAGTAACTACTATAGTATCCTGGGGTATATCCCATCAGGCCCTGGGGACTTGTCTGCCTTAGTGTTTTTTCAAGACCCCCAATACCTCCACCCTTTTGATCTCAACATGACCCAAACTATCTACACATCCTTCCCCAGACTCATCATCCACCAAGTCCTTCTCTATGGTGAATACTGATGCAAAGTACTCATTTAATACCTCACCCATTTCCTCTGGCTCTACACATAAATTCCCTTCCCTGTCCTCGATTGGGCCAACCTCTGCCTGGCTACCCTCATAATCTTTGTATAGATTTGGGATTTTCCTTAATCCTGTTGGCCAATGACTTTTCATGACTCCTTTTAGCCCTCCTGACTCCTTGCTTAAGTTTCTTTCCACTTTCCTTGTATTCCACCCTTGATTCATGTTCCTAGCCTCCTAGCCTTGATAAACGCTTCCTTTTCCTTTTTGATTAGGCTCCCAACATCTTTCATTATCCAAGGTTCCCTAAACTTATCATACTTATCCTTCATTGAGGGGTGATAGATTTAAGACAGATGTCAGAGGCAGGTTCTTTACTCAGAGAGTGGTAAGGGTGTGGAATGCCCTGCCTGCCGGTGTAGTTAACTCAGCCACATTAGGGGCATTTAAACAGTCCTTGGATAAGCATATGGTTGATGATGGGATAGTGTAGGGGGATGGGCTTAGATTAGTTCACAGGTCGGCGCAACATCGAGGGCCAAAGGGCCTGTTCTGCGCTGTATTGTTCTATGTTCATCCTTCATCCTTCAAGGAACATGCTGGTCTTGAGTTCCCAGCAACTTACACTTAAAAGCCTCCGACATACCAGATGTTGATTTACCCTCAAACATCTGCCTCCAATCTACATTCTTCAGTTCCGGCCTAATATTGTTGTAATTAGCCTTC
The DNA here is from genome assembly GCA_024137785.1 of Ginglymostoma cirratum. Taxonomy (NCBI): domain Eukaryota; kingdom Metazoa; phylum Chordata; class Chondrichthyes; order Orectolobiformes; family Ginglymostomatidae; genus Ginglymostoma; species Ginglymostoma cirratum. The sequence continues at coordinate 284,572 of JAHRHZ010000275.1, forward strand.
CCCAGTTTAGCACCTTCACCTGACAACTACACCCATCTTTATCCATCAGTACCTTAAAGCTTAGCGAATTGTGATTTCCTGAGCTGTTCCCCTGCTGAGACACCGACCACCTGGCCAGGCTCATTCCCCAATACTAGGTCCAGTACAGCCCCTTTCCTAGTTGAGCTATCTACATACTGTTTCAAGAAGCCCTCCTCGATGGTCCTCATAAACTGTGCCCCATCCGAGCCTCAAGCACTAAGTGAGTCCTAGTCAATATTTGGGAAGTTAAAATCACCCACGACAACAACCCTGTTACTTTTACATCTTGCCAAAATCTGCCTACGTATCTGTTCTTCTATCTCCCGCTGGCTGTTGGGAGGCCCATGGTAAACCCCAAACATTGTTATTGCACCCTTCCTGTTCCTGAGCTCTACCCATATTGTCTCGCTGTGAGAGCCATCCGAGGTGTCCTCCTGCAGTATAGCTGTGATATTCTGCTTAACAAGTAGTGCACCTCCCCCACCCCTTTTATATCCCCCTCTATCCCACCTGAAACATCTGTATGTTAAGCTGCCAATCCAGTCCCTCCCTTAACCAAGTCTCTGTAATAGAAACATCATCGTTCCAAGTACTAATCCAAGCTCTAAGTTCATCTGCCTTACCGGTTACACCTTTTGCATTGAAACAGATGCACTTCAGTCCACCAGATCCGCTTTGATCAGCAACTACACCCTGCCTGCTCTTCCTCGAAGTCTTACTGGCCCCATTCTCTAGTTCCCTTTCTGTCCATTCACCTTTGCATCGGTTCCCATCCCCATGACAAGCTAGCTTATATTCTTCTGAGTGACACCAGCAAAACTCCCAGCCAGAATACTTGTGCCCCTCCAGTTCAGACGCAACCCATCCTTCTTGTACAGGTCCCACCTGTCCTGGAAGAGATTCAAATGGCCCAGATATCTGAAACCCTCCCTCCTACACCATCTGTTTCACCACGTGTTGAGCTGCACAATCCTCCTATTTCTAGCCTCACTAGCACGTGGCAAAGGGAGTAATCCTGAGATTACAACCTTGGACGTCATACTTTTTAACTTTGTACCTATCTCCCTGAACTGCTGCTGCAGGATCTCGTCACTGGTTCTACCTATGTTGTTCATAACAGTATGTACCACAACCTCTGGCTGCTCACCTTCTCCCTTCAGAATGCTTTCTGCCCATTCAGAGACATCCTGGACCCTGGTACCAAGGAGGCAACACACCATCCTGGAGTTTCTTTCATGTCCACAGAACTGCTTATCTATACCTCCAGCTATAAAGTCCCTTATAACTACTGCTCCAGTGCTCTTCATCCTTCCCTTCTTAATAAGAGAGCCAGCCGTAGTGCCACCAGTCTTGCTGCTGTTGCTGTTACCCCCTGATAGTTCATCCCCCTCAACAGTATCCAAAACAATATACCTGTTAGAGAGGGGGAACGACCACAGGGGTTTCCTGCACTGGCTGCCTGCCCTTTCCAGCAGTCACCAGTCTATCTGCCTGCGCCTTGGGTATCACCACATCTCTAAAACTATTGTCCGTGATGCTTTCCGCCACCATCATGCTCCTAAGTACATCCAATTGCTGCTATCCATGCGGTCTGTGAGGAGCTGCAATTGGGTGCACTTCCTGCAGATGTAGTCATCCGCGACATTGGAAGCGTCGTGGATCTCGCACATCTCACAAGTGAAGCATTTAACCCCACTGAATGACATTTCTGTCCCATTCAAGCGGTTTAGGAATACTTATTAAACACTTACCCTAATATGCAGTTCTCCAATCCGGGAGGAAAGAAACATCAAGAGAAAATTCAGAGAAAGTAGCAACTAGGAGTCATTTACTGAAGCTTCCAACTCTTTGGATACCCCAATATCTTCTGATGTTACTGACAAAACCGAAACCCAAAAATCTGGATCTGAGAGAGCTGGCCACACTCATTCATTGTTAAAACAAACCCAATACCTTCCAAGCTGTTTACTCAAGTCGTCTTCAGCAGCAATTTATTCACCTCTGCCTTTCAACCTCTCTTCAAAGAAAAAAAACCGGGACAAAATAATCTCTTAAAGTGACAGCATCATCACACCTCCCCCCACCGATATACAAAGATGGCTTAATTTTTAAAACTCTTCATCTTGAAGAATACATTACATTGACTCTAAGCATGCAAACACTTACTGCTATGATCTGTTTCAGTTCTTCTATTCCCACCATCAAACGCCTCTATCTTTCTTTATCAAAGTCACAACAACGGGTTGGCAATTACGTTTTCTCGTCCTGCTACATATATAATTTTCAAATTGAATGACTGCAATAAGCAGCTCCATCTAAACAGTCTGGAATTGTTGTCCTTAAATTTCTCCAAAAACTTAATGGGTTACGATCAACTGTCTCAGACACATTACTGGCAATACAAATGCTGAAATGTTGTTAACACCACCATCAACCTCAAGGTTTCCTTCTCAAACATGGAATACTTCTATTGATGGGTATTCAATTTTCTGGAAAAATACCCAAGACATCTTTCTATCTTCTCTTCATCTTCTTGTAGGAGTACAGCAACAACACCCACATCACTTGCATTGATAGCCATCTTGAACAGCTTTGTATAATCAGGTGTTGCTAACACTGGGGCAGGGATTAAGACAGCTTTCAGGCTATCAGATGCCTTCTGAGAGTCTGCCATTCATTGAAATTTTCTGCACTTCTTTTGTAAGTCAGTCAGTGGAGCAATCACACTGCTAAAATTCGGTACGAACTTCCAATAAAACCCACATAATCCCACGAATCGTAGTACAATATTGCCCTCTTTGAAAGCATGGGAAACTCCTAATAGCTTTTGTTTTTACTTGGGGCCATCTGTCCATGTCCAAAAACACGGCTGAGGAACATGACTTGGGTTTTTACAAATTCACTGTTTTGTCTCCTCCCCAAAATTGACTGAACCATTCCAATAGATGCCACAAATGTTCATTCCATGTCGAACTAAAAATCAGCAGGTTGTCAATATACAGCACATAATTGGGTAATCTAGAAATGACTTTATTAGCTGGTACATTTTCCATGCCAAATGGCATGACTTCAAATTGGTATAGGCCCCTTGGTGTCATAAAATTGTCTCTGCTCTTTCGGATGAAGGTACCTGCCAGTATCCTCTGACTAAGTCCAACTTTGATACATAAAATAAAAACAGAAAGAATTCCAGATGCTGGAAATCAGGAACAAAAACAGAAGTTGCAGAAAAAAAACTCAGCAGGACTGACAGCATCCGTGAAGAAAAATCAGAGTTAACATTTCAGGTCCGGTTACCATTCTGAGGAAGAGTCACCTGACCTGAAACGTTAACTCTGATTTTTCTTCACGGATGCTGCCAGACATGCTCAGCTTTTCCAACAACTTCTGTTTTTGTGTGAAATATAACTTGTTTGTCCCACCTTCTCAATACAACCTTTCAAATGTGGAACAGGATATGAATTAGACTTTGTAACTGCATTGACTTTGCAATAGTCCACACGTAATCGTTGGCTACCATCTGGTTTTGGCACTGTTACTATGGATAAGCTCCAGTCACTGCAACTCACTTCAATTATGTTGTCCCTGAGCATACATTCAATCTCTTTTTGAACCTCTGCCAACTTTAGAGGGTTAAGGATGTTGCTTGAGAGGGTAAGGATGTTACTTAATTGGAATGGTATTTCCTATATCGACATCATGCATAATTAGATTAGTATTTCCACGTTTATTCCCACATATCTCCCCATGAGATGGTATAATCTTTCAGATAATTTTGATTTTCCTCCGGAAAGTAACTCAATACTTTATCCTAATTTTGCAGAACTTCGTCATTGTCCAATTTAGTTTGAGGAATGTCCAATTCCAAATTCTCTGGACTTGGCTCTTCACTGTGTTATAACTAATAACATATTCTACTTTTGCTTTCCTTCCCTATCAAAATACCATTTCAGTGTATTCATATGACACACTGAGATTTCTTTTGATCTGGTGTTCTTATCAAATAATTCACCTCACTCAACCGCCTTTCAATTTGATAAGGCCCACTAAACCTTGCTTTTAAAGGATAGCCTACCTCTGGAAATAACATTAAGATCATAGAATCCCTACAATGTGGAAACAGGCCCTTCGGCCCAACAAGTCCACACCAACCCTTGGAGCATCCCACCCAGACCCAATCCCTTATAACCCACCTCAGCTACACATCTCTCAACATGATGGGCAATTCAGCATGGGCAATCCACCTAACCCGCACATCTTTGGGCTATAGGAGGGAACCAGAGTACCCAGAGGAAATCCACACAGACACTGGGAGAATGTGCAAACTCCACACAGACAGTCACCCGAGGGTGGAATCGAACCCGGGTCCCTGGTGCTATGAGGCAGCAGTGCTAACCACTGAGCCACCATGCCGCCCCATTAACACTTTATCTCCACTGGCAAAATTGTGAATTTTTCATTTCTCGTCTGCTTCTTGTTTCATCATATGCCATGCTACTTTTAAATGCTGTCTAAACAACTCACCCACTCTATTTAATCCTTCCCTAAAATTTGACACACAGTCCAAATATGTGGTGTCTGAACTCAGACTCACCAATTTCTCCTTAATTAATTCCAGTGGTCCTCTTACCTCATGCCCAAAAACTATTTCAAATGGGCTGAATTAGGTACATTCATTTGGTGTGTCCGTAATTGCAAAAAGTACAAATGGAATTCTTTTATCACAATCCTCTGGACAGTCTTGACTATAACCTTTCAACATGATCTTTAAAATGCGATGTCGCTATTCTAAGGCTCCCTGCTATTCTGGATGGTACACAGTGGATTTGAATTGTTTTATTCCTAAGCTATCCATAACTTCCCTGAATAATTTTGATGTAAAAACTGACCCTTTATCTGATTATCTCTCCGTAGGTAGTCCATAACTAGTTAAAAACATATTCGAGTAACTCCTCGACAATCCTTTCAGTCATAGTACTGCATAATGGAATGGCATCCAGAAATCTAGCGAGCACAGCCATTATGGTCAACAAATACTGATTCCTACTTTTTGTTTTAGGTAGGGGTCCTCTCCAATCAATGAAGACTCTTGTAAAAGGTTCCTCAAATGCAGGAATAGGTATTAAAGGTGCTGGTTTTATCACTGCCTGAGGTTTTCCAATTACATGACACGTCCAGCAAAATTCAACAACATCCTTTTGCAGTACAAGGCAGTAAAAATGTTTTTGTATTTTGGCTCGAGTTTTCCTTACTCTCAAATGACCTTCTATTAGTAATTGGTGTGCTACTGCAATACCTCCTTTCTATAACCCACCAGTAATGCAACCTGATGAACTTCTGCCCATTTCTGATCTGCCTGACTACATAACGGTCCCCATTTCTTCATCGATATGTCATTTGTAAGACAGTAACATTCTGGGATACATTCAGATTCTTCTTCAGTGTATGCTTTGTCCTTCACCTGTTCTTGTTTTCTTCGAGCATTTGATTAAACATGGTCTCTGATAATTCGACTTCAACTTATCTTTATTCTTTGATTTCTCCTCCTGCTTCAACCTGTGGCTTTGTGACAATCCGGAAGTATCCCAGGACATGCTTAGTTGCTTGATTTTCCACTGGTTTTTCAGCACTTCTACTTGTGACCCAGCTATATCATTACCAAGGACAAATTGTATTCCTGGAGCCGAGGGTTCCTCCAGTACTCCTACTACCACTTCTCCACTTTTCCCCAGACGCTCCAACCTCACATTATATAATGAAGCACTTCTCGTCTCACCATGAATTCTACATATTACCACTTTTTCTGACAATAGTCCTTCTGAATGACATATCTCCACATCTCTCAATAGCAATGACTGACATGCTCCCATCTCTCTTAAAATTGTAATTTCTTTACCTGCTCCTCCTGGCAAATGCAAATAAACCTTACCCCCATAAGTACATGGTTTAAGATCTGGCACTTTCTTCTCAACAAACCTTGATCAGGTCGTACTTTCTGGTGCAGCTTTTTAAGCTTCCACTGTGCTATCCTTTACCACTTCAACAAATTTCACTGGCTTTATCCTGTTTTCCCTCATCTGTCTTCCCAGTGCTTTTTCCAAACCACCAACACTGCAATTTCACGTGGCCTACTTTATTGCAGTGAAAACACCTGAGCTTTTTTACTACTTTTTCCCCATCACGGCTTCCTTTTTACCCTGTGGTAAAATATCTTTACTATCTTCAATGAGATCTCCTTTTCCTTTACCACCTGAGGATTTCTCTTTCCCCAAATTTCTATCTCTCTCAAATTGAAATTGATGTTGGAAGCCAAATTTTGATTTATGAACAACTCAATCATCGGCCATTTCAACTGCTTAATCTTGCCATTTTAACTTTCTGCTCTTCCACATGAGTTCTCACTACTTCCGGAAATGAACTTTTGAACTCCTCCAGAATAATTGTCTTTCTAAGAGCATCACATATTTGATCTATTTTCAATGCCCTCGCCCACCTATCAAAATTACTTTGTTTGATCTTTTCAAACTTGATGTATGTTTGACCAGGGTCCCTCCTTAGATTCCTAAAACGTTGTTAGTAGGCTTCTGGCACAAGCTCCTATGCACTTAAGATGACATATTTCACCTCCTCACACTCCACAGATACCTCCTCTGATATTGATACAAATACCTCACCAACCATTTCATTTGATTAGCCACTTTCTCAAATCAAATTAAAATGACTTACACATCCTTCTTCGATAACAAGCATGGGGCTGGATGAACACAGCAGGTCGAGCAGCATCATAGGAGCAGGAAAACTTGACGTTTCGGGCCTAAACCCTTCATCAGAAATGGGGGAGGGGAAGAGGGTTCTGAAATAAATAGGGAGAGAGGGGGAGGCGGATAGAGGATGGA
>JAHRHZ010000275.1:291888-323017 GCA_024137785.1 Ginglymostoma cirratum
GTCTCATCCTGGGAACAGATGCGGCGGAGGCGAAGGAATTGGGAATAGGGGATGGCATTTTTGCAGGAGGGTGGGTGGGAGGAGGTGTATTCCAGGTAGCTGTGGGAGTCAGTGGGCTTGAAACGGACATCTGTCTCTAGGTGGTTGCCCGAGATGGAGACAGAGAGGTCCAGGAAGGAGAGAGAAGTGTTAGAGATGGTCCAGGTGAACTTTAGGTTGGGGTGGAAAGTGTTGGTGAATTGGATGAACTGTTCGAGCTCCTCGTGGGAGCACGAGGCGGCGCCGATGCAGTCATCAATGTAACGGAGGAAGAGGTGGGGTTTAGGGCCAGTGTAGGTACGGAAGAGGGATTGTTCCACATAACCTACAAAGAGGCAGGCATAGCTTGGGCCCATGCGGGTACCCATGGCCACACCCTTTGTTTGTAGGAAGTGGGAGGAATTGAAAGAAAAGTTGTTGAGGGTGAGGACGAGTTCGGCTAGGCGGATGAGGGTGTCGGTGGAGGGGGATTGGTCCGTTCTGCGGGACAGGAAGAAGCGGAGGGCCTTTAGGCCATCGGCATGGGGAATACAGGTATATAGGGACTGGACGTCCATAGTAAAAATGAGGTGTTGGGGACCTGGGAATTGGAAGTTCTGGAGGAGGTGGAGGGCGTGGGTGGTGTCACGGACGTAGGTAGGGAGTTCCTGGACCAAGGGGGTGAAAATGGAGTCTAGGTAGGTGGAGATGAGTTTGGTGGGGCAGGAGCAGGCGGAGACAATGGGTCGACCAGGGCATTCAGGTTTGTGGATTTTGGGGAGGAGATAGAAGCGGGCGGTGCGGGGTTGGGGAACGATGAGGTTGGAGGCGGTGGGTGGGAGGTCACCTGAGGTGATGAGGTTGTGGATGGTTTGGGAGATGATGGTTTGGTGTTCGGGGGTGGGGTCATGATCCAGGGGGCGGTAGGAGGAGGTGTCAGAGAGTTGGCGCCTGGCCTCAGCAATGTAGAGGTCAGTGCGCCATACTACGACTGCCCCTCCCTTGTCCGCGGGTTTTATGGTGAGGTTGGGATTGGAGCGGAGGGAGTGGAGGGCTGCACGTTCTGCGGGGGAGAGGTTGGAGTGTTTAAGAGGGGTAGAGAGGTTGAGGCGATTGATGTCTCGACGGCAGTTGCAGATGAAGAGGTCGAGGGAGGGTAGGAGGCCTTGGGGTGGTGTCCAGGAGGGGGGCTTGTGTTGGAGGCGGGAGAAGGGGTCAGTAGAGGGAGGGTTAGATTCACGGTTGGAGAAGTAAGCGTGGAGGCGGAGGCGGCGGAAAAACTGCTCAATATCCAAGCATGAGCGGTATTCGTTGATATGTGGGTGGAGGGGGACAAAGGTGAGCCCTTTGCTGAGGACTGATCGTTCGTCCTCAGTGAGGGGGAGGTCTGGGGGGATGGTGAAGACTCGGCAGGGCTCAGTGCTGCTGTCTCCTCTGGAGCTGCTGGCTGTGGAGGCTGTGGGCGGAGTTACGTCTGCGTCGGCTGTGGGCGGAGTTACGTCTGCGTCGGGTGTTGTGTCTGCGTCGGCGGTGGGCGGAGCGGCGTCCGCGGTGGGCGGAGCGGCGTCGGCGGCGGTAACAGCGATGACGGTGTTGGTTTCGGTGATGGAGGCAGTTGTTTCTGCAGCAGAGGCGTTCGCTGTCCCGGAAGTGGGGTTCCCGGCGGTGGCAGATGTGACGTCATCAGTGGGTTCTCCGACAGTAGCCTCGTGGCCAATGGCGGCGGGTACATTGTGGGGGAGGTCCTGGGTCCGGCTGGGGATTTGGGAGGTGGGGGAAGCCCGTTTTGGGTGGGGGGCATCAGTAAGTTTACTGTACTTACGGTTTTTGGTGTCCAATAAAGCTGAGTAGAATTGTGAATTCAGGCTGTGGATCCTACGGAGAATAAAAAACAGAAGAGGTCCTTTGCAGGTCTGGGAGAGGGAGGCTCTGAGCTGGGGTAGGCTTGATTGTAGTGCCTGGAGATGCCTGCGCATTGCTGAAAGTGTGTGTTTCAGGAGTCGTAGGGAGAAGCGCTTCTGGAGGGTCTCAATGTTCTGAATGTAGACATTGTCACGGTTGGGGCCAAATTGGGAAGGCTTGAATGTGGATTGTAGTCCATTGGGGATGATCTGGTTCCGTAGGCAGGTACTAAGAAAGGTGATGTGGCTGTGGTACCTGGTTTGCTTCAGGACGTGGTCGAGCAGTTTCAAGGCCGAAGAGGTGATGAGAGAGTTGCAGTGGGAGAGAGATTCCCTCAGGTTTGTCCGGAGGGAGGAGGGTAACTTCTTCAGGGTAGGCATCCTTAGAAGAGGCTTCGCAGTGGGGTTAAAATTGTATCAGAGATAAAAGGTACTGCAGATGCTGGAGAATCCGAGATAACAAGCCTGGGGCTGGATGAACTCGGATTCTCCAGCATCTGCAGTACCTTTTATCTCTCTTACACATCCTTCTTGTTGAATTTAGATAATGCTTGGACATATTTACACAGATCCCCACCAAGCCTTTGGCTACGATGAGCTTCAACAATCATAGAATCCCTACAGTGTGGAAACAGGCCCTTTGGCGCAACAAGTCCACTCTGCCCCTCAGAGCATCCCACCCAGACCCATTCTCATAACCCACCTAATCTACACATCCCTGAACACTATGGGCAATTTAGCATGGCCGATCCACCTAGCATGCACATCATTGGACTGTGGGAGGAAACCGGAGCACCTGGGAGGAAACCCACGCAGACACGGGGAGAATGTGCAAACTCCACACAGACAGTCACCCGAGGGTGGAATCGAACCCGGGTTCCTGGCGCTGTGAGGCAGCATTGCTAACCACTGAGCCACCGTGCCGTCCTGAAACGTGGGCTCGTCGGGGAGATGAACCTGGGACCTCTCACATGTCATCACTGTACAGCACCCTAAGCGAGAATCGTACCCCTACACCAAAGAGCCGCACCCAAACCGGAGTTTGCTCGTCATCACTGTCGTCCTCACTAAGCCTTCCTTCTATCTTCACCCCCACCCTTTAAAGTCCACTTTCCTCTCTAATTACCAACTTCCAAAGTTCAACTTCTCTCTCTTTCTGCTTTTCTTCACTCTCTTTCTCCTATTATGGCCTTCCTGTCCTTCTCTTTTTCTTCTGCTTTTAATCTTAATTCAAATTGTTTCACTTCCTTTTCTTTTTCTTTTGTTCTGCCAGGGCTATTCTTTCCTTTTCTTTTGCCTCTAATTCAACCTGCTTCATTTGCAACTGAATTTTAGCCATTTCCAAATATTCCAATGGCATTTCTGGCAGTTTTAAATGCTGCGCAATTGTCACAACTATCTCCCCTTTCCTCATAGACCCAGGTCAGCTAACACCAGCTTATTTTCCAATTCTGAAAGCTTTGCCTTACTCACTTTTTGAAAAACTCCCAAAGTCACTTCTTCCACCCCCAGAAAACTCTTAGTGACCAAAAGACCCATTACGACAAAAGGTACACCCTGTTTATAGAACATAGAACATAGAAACGTACAGCACAGTACAGGTCTTCCGGCCCACGATTCAGCGCCAAACTTTTACCTTAAACCCAAGGTCTATCTAACCGCGACTTCTACCTTATACTATTATCCATATGCCTATATAATAGCCACTTAAATGCCCTAATGAGGCTGACTCCACCACCCTCTCCGGCAATGCATTCCAAGCCTCTACCACTCTCTGCGAAAAGAACCTACCTCTGACGTCTCCCCAATATCTACCGCAACTGACTTTAAAACTATGTTCCCTTGTAATAGCTACCTCCACCCCAGGAAAAAGTCTCTGGCTGTCCACTCTATCTCTATCTCTACCTCTACCTCTGATCATTTTGTACACCTCTATCAAGTCACCTCTCATCCTTTGTCGTTCGAAAGACAAAAGTCCTAGCTCTCTCAACCTTTCCTTGTGAGGCCTTCCCTCCATTCCAGGCAACATCCTGGTAAATCTCCCCTGCACCTTTCCAACGCTTCCACGTTGGAGGTGACCAGAACTGGACACAATACTCCAGGCTTTTGTACAACTGGAGCATCCCTCACACTTTTCAGGATTAAACTCCATCTGCCACTTCTCAGCCCAGCTCTGCATCCTGATGTCCCTTTGTAACCTAGGACAGCCCTCCGTACTATCCACAACTCAACCCACCTTCGTATCATCCGCGAACTTACTAATCCACCCTTCCACTCCTACATCCAAATCATTTACAAAAATCACAAATAGAAGAGGACCCACCACTCGTAACTGAGCACCATGTTGAATATTTTCCGTCCACTATCACCCTTTGTCTTCTAAGGGTCAGCCAATTCTGAATCCAATCTGCCACATTTCCCCCTATCCCATCCCTCCTTACTTTCTGCATGAGTCTACCTTGGGGAACCTTATTAAACGCTTTTCTTAAATCCCTGTATACCACATCCACTGCTCTACCTTCATCCACGTGTTTGGTCACCTCTTCAAAGAATTCAATAACGTTTGTGAGGGATGATCTATCCCTCACAAATCCATGCCTACTATCACGAATCAAACTGTGCCTATCCAAGTGATCATAAATCCTATCTCTCAGAGCCCTTTCCAATAATTTGCCCACCACTGAAGAAAGACGAACTGGCCTGTAATTTCCAGGGTTTCCTTAAATTTTCTTAAACCAACTGAATTCAACACCCGAGACAAACAATCCTAAACCCAACTGGAATTATAGATTTCAATCCTGACAAGACCCCACAATTTATTGTGGGCCATACCAGACCTCCTCAAAATATTTTAAGATAGCCTGGACCCTAACATTTTCTTATTTTAAGGGGAGATGTGAAGTGCCATGCCCCAGATGCAATGCACCATTATGCAAAACACAACTTATTTAAACATTATAGTTAAAATATAAACAAAAGAAAAAGGAATTTACAATAATTTAACTCCTGGAAAACTTAACCAAACAATAGATAGCGCCGATCACTAATTAACTGTTCCAATATGGTAACATCTCAAACACAGCCCTCGGCAAAAAGGCAAATTCAGACACAGATTCTCACATGCAGTTCTCCTATCCAGGAGAAAAAAACATCAAGAGAAAATTCAGAGGAAGTAGCAGCTAGGAAATATTCACTGAAGCTTTCAACTCTTTTGAGACCCCAATACCTTCTGATGTTACTGAAAAAAACTGAAACTGGAAAACCTGGGAGAGCTGGCCACATCCTCTCACGCTGTTAAAACAAACCCAAGGCCTCCCAAGCTGTTTGGAATCAGAGAATTATAGAATCCCGACAGTGTGGAAACAGGCCATTCAACCCAACAAGTCCACCCCCCGATCCTCAGAGCATCCCACCCAGGCTCATCCCCCGATAACCCACCTCATCTACACTGAACACTACAGGCAATTTAGCAAGGCCAAGCACGTTCTTTGGATTGCGGGAGGAAACCTACGCAGACACAGGAAGAATGTGTAAACTCCACACAGACAGTCGCCCGAGGGTGGAATCGAACCCGGGCCCCTGGTGCTATGAGGCAGCAGTGCTAACCACCTAGCCACTGTGCCGCCCAAAGTCATCTTAAGTACCCAGTTCAGAGCTTCTGCCTTACAACCTCTCTTCACAAAAAAAAAAGTACAAGATAACCTCTTAAAGTGACAGCATTGTCACAATATTCATCTAAAGGTTTTTAGATTTTAAAAGCACCAAGGGCTTGAGGAGAAAGCAAGAATACAGCATTGAGATAGAGGATCAACTACGATCATTCTGAATGACAGAGCAGGCATGAACAACCAAATCGTGCACTCCTGCTCCTAGTTTCTATGATTACTGACCTCAGATGACCACCAATACAGCTTATGTCCTCCATCATTATGCCACAAAGATAAGTCAGAGGGGGAGACACAATCTTTGACTATACAGTTAATCTAACATCTGCATGTAGCTCATTCATTCGCTGTCTACACTGCCCACGCATTACTTTTCACTCCACACTTGTGCTTGTGTACAGTCTGCTTTGGGTTCTTCTGCTGCTTCCTGTACAGATAAGCAGAAGGTTTCTATTGTCCCAATCAGTGTATACACAACTCTTCCCCTCTCAGGTTGTCCTCCTTACTGTACATTCCTCCTGAACGATATCCATGGCACTTAGATATTGCTGTCCTAATCAGCACATCCTGCTAGTTGTTATTGCATTGTTGACCAACTCACAAGCCCCCAACCTCCCCTCTCTGGAAAACACACTGCCAAATTCACAATGTTATCAATGAGGCCTGTACCATAAATCCATAAGAAAGTGAGTAACGTCCCAATGCGGATTCCCACCTCTTCTGATAAAATGCACATCCAGCATCAGGGTAGATCCAACCCAATTTTACAGATTCTCCACCCTAACTGCCATTCATTTTTAAGATTCAAGATCTCGCCATTTTGCACATTTAATGAAAGTGAAATAAACAAATGTATGGTGACTTCAATTTGCTGTACTAATATAATTGCAACTCCATTGTGCAATAATTCATAGTGCTACCTCAATATGTTTCACCACTTAGTTCAATTTAATGTAACAAGTTTACTCCAATTATCACTGTTTCATGTTTTAAAAGGTTAAATGCTTGCCATGTATTTCAACTCCAAAAATAATGGAAATATTTACATTTACTGACCATCCAGTGGCAACGAGAAAATCTCAGCTGTGGCTTGCACCAGTCTTTTGACTGTCCTTTGCAGTTCTTTTTTGGCTTTGCTTGTAATTCCTGAAAAACAGCAAAACGAACAATCAACATTATGCACACTGAACAATGAGCTTTAAGAATGGGAAGATTGAAGAAGAGAAAAACTGAAAACTTCTTGGTGGGAACAAACCACCAAATAAATTAAGTCAAATTCTTTGTCTTGCATTCATCAGGATTAGAAAACAAGAAATCAAACTTAGAAAGAAAACATCAATTTATGTAGCATGAGAACAGTCTGCTAATTGATTGGATCATGGTTAGTCTGGAAATGCAGCAGATGTAACTAGCCTGTTAAACTCAGTCCAAATAGGTAGACACTGATTTGGCTGTGTGTGTCATGCAGAGCGCAGCAGGGACTGGCATTAAGAACTAGGAACAAAAGTAGACAATTCAATCCCTCAAGCCTGCTCCATCATTTGATACGATCATGACTGACCTCCTCTCGGCATTAACCCCTCTGCTTTCCTGCCCGCTCTCTAGAACCCTTCAATTCATTACTAATTAAAAATCTGTCTCTCTCCCCCTTATATTTGCTCAATGTCCCAGCATCCACTGTATTCTGGGGTAAAGAATTCCATAGATTCAGGACTCAGAGAATTAATTTCTCAACTCGGTTTTAAATCTGCAAACAATTTTCCTAAAACCATGACCTCTCATTCTATATTGCCCCATGAGGAAACATCTTTTCTACATCTACTTTATTAATCCCCCTTAGTGCCTTATATACCACAGTTACATCTCCTTTCATTCTTCTAAAATCCAGAGAGTGTACACCTAATCAGCTCCATCTTGTTTCACAAGACAGTCCCCCTCATCTCTGGAATTAATTTTGTGAACCTCCTCTGAAATGCCACCAATATAACTACATCCCTCCTCAAGTAAGGGGGCTAAATTGTACACAATACTCCAGGTGCAGTCTTGCTACTGCCTTGTACAGTTGCAGCAATACTTCCCTACTTTTATACTTTTTACCTTGCACAATAAATGCCAAAAATTCATTTGCCTTCCTCGTTACCTGCTATTCCTATATGTTAGTTTTTTGAGACTCACGTACCATTACATCCAGATCTCCACACACTGAAGCACTCTGAAGTTTCTCCATTGAGACAATAAGTTCCCTTGCTTTTCCTCCAACTAAGATGGATAACCTCACATTTCACCACAGTAAACATTATCAGCCAAATTTGGCTCATTCGCCTAACCTATCCATATCAATTTATAAATTTATTATTTCGAGTCATAGAGACATACAGTATGGAAATGGACCCTTTGGTCCAACTCATCCATGCTGACCAGATATCCTAAATAAATCTAGTCCCATTTGCCAGCATTTGTCCCGTATCCCTGTAAACCCTTCCTATGCATATACCCATCCAGATGCCTTTTAAACATTGTAATTAAGCCAACCTCCACCACTTCCTCCGGCAACTCATTCCATACATGCACCACCCTCTACGTGAAAAAGTTGCCTCTTAGGCCCCTTTTAAATCTTTCCTCTCTCACCTTAAACCTGTGCCCTCCAGTTTTGGATTTCCCCACCCCAGGGGAAATATCTTGTTGATTTACCCTATCCATGCCCCTCATGATTTTATAAGACTCTATAAGGTCACCCCTCAACCTCCCAAGCTCCAGGGAAAATAAACACAGTCTATTCAGCTTGTTCCTATAACTCAAACCCTCCAACCCTCGCAACACCCTTGTAAACCATTCAAGTTTCTTCACTGAAATTTACTTTCTTACCTACTTTAGTGTCATCTGCAAATTTGGCTATCCAAGTGAATCAAACAGATTGTAAATAGTTGGAGCCCAGAGGACCAAACCTGCGGCATCCCACTAGTTATGTCTGGCTAACCAGAAAAAGACCATTTATCCTGACTCTCTACTTTCTATTACTTAGCCAAGCTAGTATATTACCCTAAACTTTTCTGGAAGTCCAGATATACAACATCTACATCATTTCCTCATTACCTATATAGCTTGTTACATCTTCAATGAAATCTAGCAAATTAGTGAAACATCATTTAACCTTCATAATTCTATTTTGATTTCCCGAACGTCCTATCATTATTTTATTAATAATGGTCTTAACAATCTCCCAACAACACATGTTAAACCAACTGGTTTGTAGTCACGTACTTTCTGCCTCCCAACATTTTTGAATAAGGGTGTAATATTAGCATTTTCTAATCCCCTGGAACCTTTCTTGCATCCAGGAATTATTGAAATGTTGTAACTAATGGATTCATTGTCTCTGCTGCGACACCCTTTAAGATCCTAGGCCATCGGGCCTTGGGAACATGTCTGCCTTCAATCCCAAAAATCTGCTCAGTACTTTTTAATCTAGTGATAATTGTTCCAAGCTCCTCTCTTTCTATAACCTCTGCATTACCTGTTATTATTGGGATGGTAGTGTGAAAACAGAAGAAAAATATTGACTTAGTCTACGTTCATAGCACATTTCCTCAATGAAAACAGTCCTGAAGGGTCTAGGCGCGAAATGTCAGCTTTCCTGCTCCTCTGATGCTGCTTGGCCGGCCGTGTTCATCCAGCTCTATACCTTGTTATCTCTCTACGTATGGACAAATTCATTTTACCTAAAAAGAGCAGGGTCCTGTTTCTTTGGCACATGCAAAAAAAAAAAAAAAAAAAAAAAAAAACCACACTGTCAACCAGAATGATAATCTTGGATTAGTTTGTGATTCAATTTTTAGCACAGTCAAGATTATTTAGCAAAATCGCACCCAATGTTGGGCATGACATTCTGAGGTATGCAAGCACAGATTAGTTGAGCAATTGTCGGCATGCCGCAGATATTGTTTGCCAATTATTGGGATGTACAGCCTACATACCAGGCATCACAGTGACACCTAATCTCATATACAGTACGATATTTGTGCAGTAGACAACACATCTTTTTAGCTTGACAGGAGCATTTTGTTTACTATGGTTGATTAATGTCATTTAACTCTATGAAGTATTTTGAAGAATGGAGAAGGTGGTTAATGAAGGGAATGCAGTCGATCCTGCTGGCACCATTTTAAGGAAATATGCATAACGCCCTGGTTAGGCCACAAAAAAAAAACCCCGCCGCCACCATCTTGGAAGTACAGTTATGACAGGTTTAGACAAGGTAAGCAGGAAAAATTGCTCCCATTAACTAATGTCACAAAGACTACAGGAAACAAATATTGGGTTTTAGGCAGGAGATGTAAGGACAAAATTTGTATGCAGGAGTGGCAATGGCCTGTAACACACTACTTATGAAAGTAGTGAAAGAAGAGATTAATCAACGATTTCAAAAGGAAATTCAATGGACACTAGAAAGGAAAAAAACAAGTTGCAGATCTATGGGTTTGAGCAAGGGACTAACTGGACTGCTCTATGGAGAGTTCACATAGGCCAGATTGACTTAATGGATTCCTTTGGGGCCATATAGAACTCTATAAAAGAGTGGTTAACAAATTATTGACTATAAACACGGCTAAAAAGCAGAAAATAATGAGTCATAGTGAATGGTTCATTTTCAGACCGGAGGGTAGTATAAGTTGAGGAATATACTAGACCCACTTCATGCCCTGTTGGTCAGCTATTGTCCATCTTAATTTGGGTAACCTGGACTAATAAGGTGTTGACATACCGCATTTCAGCGACTTCAATGTTCAACAAGAGGATTAAAACCATCTCATCAGGCAAGCAAACACGTTACCAACTTTTCAATACTTAAGCTGAACTTCAGGAGCACGTGCACTTTTCCTTTATTCTTACGTGGGATGTGGGCATTACTGGCATGCCTGAAACTTGTTGCCCATCCACAATTACCCTTGAAATGAGTGATTTGCTGAAGCATTTCAGCCTATGTAAAGATGGAAGATTTCTTAAAGGATATCAGCCAGCTGCACTTGTTTTTTTTTGTGGCAATCGACAGTTTCATGGTAACCATCACCAAGGCTAGTTTTAAACTTCAGACATGTTTATTAATTGGATTTAAATTCCACCAGCTGCTGTGCTGAGATGTGAACCCATGGCTCGAAAGCATTAATCTGGCCTTCTGGATTATGAGCCCAGTGACTTGACCCCACTGCATCCTGAAAAATGCAGCTGATTGATAATGTACATAAGACAGCTTTGATCAACATGGAACTTGATATGAACATTTTTATGGTTTATTTACAAGAATTAAGGTTTCACAGAATCACAAATATTTCCAATGGAAAAGGAGTCCATTGGGACAGCCGCACAAACACTCTGAGCATTTTGGCAAAGTGTCAAACTCCTAATTTTCACCATGCTTCTGCAAGTCATTTCTATTTAAATAATCACCCAATGCCCTCTTGAATGCCCCCAGTTGAACCTATCTTTACCACAATTCCAAGCATTGCATTCCAAAACTGGTTTGCTCACTGTGTGAAAAAGTTTCCACTCACTTTCACATTTGCTTCTGTTGCAAACCTCTTAAATTTCCACTCTTTCTTCCATCAATAACTTTGGGTGCATCTGGTCCCATGCCTTAACAACTTTAAGTACTGACTATTTAACCAATGTCTCTTACTTACCGATCTTAAGCTCTTCAAGTGACCTAGCTCTCGCCTCTGGCACCACTGCCTGGGCAACATCTCTCTCTTTGGTAAAGAGGGCTGCAAAGTATTCATTTAACACTTCTGCCATGCTTCTTGCATCCATTTGTAACTCGCTTTACTAGTCCCTAATTAGCCTACTCCGCCTTTTAACTAGCTTTTTACTATTGATTTATTTATAACAGTCTCCAGGCTTTCTCTTTGGCAGGAGTGATCATTGGAAGAAAAGTATTAAGCACTGATCTGACAGAAGTGTTCAGAGGAAGCTGCAGACTTCTCAGTAATTAACATGTTGTTCTTGATGTTAGAACACCATGACAAAGGTTTAGGACATGTTCTTTCTATCTGTCTCTCAAGTCAAGTAAGGCCAGTTTTGTATTCATGCACCAATGCTAAATTCCACTAAAGAGGCAGAAAACCAGTTCTATAAACTGCATGAAAACCATTATCAGTGCAGATTCTTGAGGACTAAGAGGTAGCAAAGGCCACCGTGCTACTTAAGAAGGAAAGCTTCCAGGTTTCCTGGAACACGTTGCCAGCAGAGGTAGTACAGGCAGGCACGGTAGGTTCATTTAAGGTGCGTCTGGACAGATACATGAGTAGGTGGGGAGCAGAGGGATACAGATCCTTAGGAATTGGGCGATAGGTTTAGACAGTGGATTTGGATCGGCACAGGCTTGGAGGGCCGAAGGGCCTGTTCCTGGGCTGTAAGTTTTCTTTGTTCTTTGAAACTAGAAAGAAACAGAGTTACAGACCAGACAGCCTTACATTAGTAGTAGATAAAATGCCAGAACCTTGTAGTAAGGATGGATTAAATTGACATTTTAGTGATAATAATCTAATTGGGCAAAGTGTGCATGGATTTTCAAATGGGAAACCATGTTTGATGAATCAGTTGGAGTTTTTTGAAGATGTAAATAACAAAATTGAAAAAGCAGAATTGATGCCTTAGATTTTCAGAAGGCGTTTGAAAGAAGTCCCCCAAAGAAGGCTGGTCAGAAAAACCAGAACATATGTCATGACTCACTGTGTTCGCACACTGAGAATTAAGACCCAGTAGTCCCAAAGTCATCTCAAAGTTATTTTAAAATATGTCAAATTCCCCAATTTACCTGTATTCTAGACCCAGGTTGATAAACCACTTAACAAAAATTACTATTTAATACAAGTAGTTAACTGTTTACATGTTGCTAAAATTTAAGAACCATCTGTATAAAGGTTTTGATAATTGAAACTCTAATTCCTTTATGGACTTAGCTTTACACAGAGACGTACGGGGAAAACAACATGGGTGTTATGGATGGAGGCACAGGGAAGGCAGTTTAGCATTCGTTGTACACAGGCTCTATTCAGATGATTCTTATATTGATCAGAACAGTGCTTCCCAGTCATCCTTCGCTGGTTGATCCTGTACCTAGGTACCTTTATACCCAAGATGGCGCTGTAAGTGGCAACCTTGTAAACTTTTCACTGCACTCATGTGAGTACATGTGACAATAAACTTAATTCTAAATCTAAAAGGTCTCTGACATAGTAATAAAAATTCACAGCTTACAGCAACTATTGAAGGAAGGATATACTGGTTTTCTTCAGGCATAAAGTGATTTACTGCAGAGAACAGGCAAATTGGTGGTATGGTAAACAGCTTTGAGGAAAGCTGTAGGCTACAGGACGGTACTGACAGGCTTGTCAGATAGGATGAACAGTTACAAACGGAGTTCAACCCTGAAAAGTGTGAGTTGGGGTGTTCTGGTAGAACAAACTAAGGGAGCACTTGTTGAATCCTCGGACCCTGGGAAGTATACAGGATCACAGAGACCTTGATGTGCATGTCCATAGATCCTTGAAGGCAGCAGTAGGCAAGTTAATTAAGAAGGCATATGGGAGGAAGTTACAATGGTGTTGCCTATAATGGTAGTTAGACCGCAGCTGGAGCACTGTGTGCAGTTTTGGTTGCCACACTGTAGGAAAGATGTGATTGCACTGGAAAGGATGCGGAATAAATTCATCAGAATGTTGCCTGGGCTGGAAGCAATTTGGCTATGAAGAGAAACTAGATCGGCTGCTGTTATGTTCCTTAGAGCAGAGAAGGCTTTGGTTCTGATGGGGAGGGTCCCTGATTGAATGCACAAAGTTTAAGGGCCATCAGCATCAGTTTACATGCCTTCCAAACATGCAGCAATTCTCTAGCCATTCTTGATTTAAAACAAATCTTTCCTCATTTCAGTCCACAATTAATAAAAAACAAGTGGTCTTTATAATTCAATGTAATGTACTGACATGGATTAACAGTAGGCTAAAGGAAACAAAACAGTAAGAATAAATGAAACATTCTTGCATCGGGAGACTGTGACTACTGAGGTACCATAAGAATCAGTGTTTGGCTCCCAGCTGCATACAATATACATCAAATATAATATTTGACATCAAATAATGATATCAAATATAATATTTCCCAATTTGCAGATAATACGAAGCAAAGTGGAACGTGTGCTGTTGAGAAGATACAAAGTAGCTTCAGGAGGATTTAGACTGATTTAGTGAATGGGCAAGAACATGGCGGATGAAATATAATGTGGAAAAAGGTGAAGTTGCCCACTTTGGTGTAGAAACAGAAACAGAGTATTTCTTAAATACTAAGAGGTTGGGAAGTGCTGCTGCACAAAGGCACCTAGGTGTCTTGTCAATAATCTACTGAAATCTACCATGCAGATGCAGAAAGCTATTAGAAATGTTAATGAAATGTTAGCCTTTAGTGCAAGGGTATTTGAGTACAGAGTTGTGAAGACTTGCTTGATTAGACTGTACCTAGAGTACCATGTGCAGTTTTGGTCTCATTCATAGAATTCCTACAACATGGGAGCAGGCGATTCAGCCCATCGAGTCTACACTAACTGTCCAAGGATCTTCCCACCCAGACCCATCCCTTACCTATCCCTGTAACCCTGCATTTACTATGGCTAATCCACCTGGCCTGCACAACTGTGGACACTATGCACAATTTAGCATGGTCATTCCACCTAACTTGCCTCTCTTTGGACCATGCGAGGAAACCGAAGCACCCAGAGGAAACCCCCACAGACACAAATTTTTAACTCCTTTCTGGCCACGAGGGAAGTGCCAGAGGACTGGAGGATATCGACCGTGGTTCCACTTTTCAAGAAAGGTGGTTGAGAAGAACCAGGAAATTATTGACTAGTGAATCTCACATCAGTGGTAAGGAATCTATTGGAGAAAATTCTGACAGAATTAATTTCCACTTGGAAAATGGGTTAATTAAGGACAATCAACATGAAGAAAGTTCAGTTGATGTAGTTTATATGGATTTTAGCAAAGATTTTGTCAAGGTCTCACATAGGAGATTGATTGACATGGTTAAAGCACAGGTTAAAAGGTGGACTGCAACGGTTCAGGAAGGCAGTTCACCACCACCTTCTCAAGGGCAACTAGGGACAGGTAATAAATGCTGGCCAGCCAGCAATGCCCACATCCCACAACTGAATAAACAAAAAAATAGAATTCAGGGAAACTTGGCGAGATGGTTCAGAAACTGGCTTAATAATAGCACGCAAAGAGTACTGGTAGAAGGCTGTTCGAGTAACTCGAGGCTGGTGTCCAGTGGTGTGCCATAAGGACCAGTACAGGGACCGTATTTGATTGTTATATACATAATGGTCATAGGTGAAAATGTGGGGGTAATGTTAAGCAAGTTTGTAGACAACACCAAGATTGGTAGAGTGGTTAACAGTGAACAAGATAGGAAGATATCAGTGGTCAGATAGGTAAAGGAGTAGCAGATGGTATTTAACCCTGATAAGCACAAGGTGATGCACTTTGGAAGAAGAAACAAGATGAGGGAGTATTAAATGAATGACAATGACACTGGGTAGCTCAGAGGAACGGAGTGATCTTGAGGTAATTATTCACAGATCTCGGAAGTCAGCAAAGCACATGAATAAGATAATTTATTAGGTATCTGGGACACTTGCTTTTATCGGTCACGGCATAGAGTGTAAGAGCAAGGAGATAATGTTGGAATTTTATACAGCATTGGTTAGAACACAGCTGGACTATTCGGTGAAGTTCTGATCAACTCACTACAGGCAGGATGTGAGAGAAGTAGAGGAAGTACAGAAGAGGTTCACAAGGATGTTGCCTGGGAAGGAACAACTGAGTTATAAGCAGAGACCTGACAGGCTTGGATTATTTTATTTAGAGCACAGAAAGCTAAAGGGGTCATGTTTGAGGCATACAAGAACATGAGAGTTATGGATAGGACGAGGAGGGAGCATCTTGGTTGAGGGGTCAATCACGACTGGGCATAGTTTTTGGGTAAGGGGCAGGAAACTCAGAGAGGATTTGAGAAAAACCTTTTCACTCAGAGGATGGAGGGAATCTGGAATATATTGCTTGGGAAGATACTGGAGGCCGGAAACCTCACAACCTTTAAAAATATTTAGTTGAGCTCTTGAAATATCAAATAACATTCAAGGATAAGGCACAAGTGTAAGAAATTGGGATTAGTGGTAGTTATTGTCATTGCACGCTCAATAGGCTGAAGGACCTTTTCTGCACTACATGACTCTATGTTGGAGAGAAATAATTGTTGTAAATGGAGAATGGTTTCCATTTTTAAGGGACACGATCACTGGACAGTGCACAGCAGGAGCTTAACCAACTTCACAATACAAAACAATGTATCTTGACCAGGAGCTGGTCCAGCCTTCTAAATGAGACATTAATATTTTAATTGTTTCGTACAATTTGTGGTCACATGATAAATGGCATACTGTAAAATGTAAACACTGTAAGGAAACCATTATTCATGCAATAGTTTTTCTTCAGCTGTATCACCAATGCATAGGGTGATACAGTCATACAGCATGGAAGACAACCTTGACTCATCGATTCTCTACACTAATCACACTTCCTAGCACTTGGCTCATGTGTTGCATGTTGACATTTCACCCATGTACCTTTTAAAAATTGTGAAGTTTCCTGGTCTTTACTACCCTCTCAGGCAGTGCAATCCAGATTCCCAACACTCTACGTGAAGAGTCCCTTCAAAACTCCTACGCTTCACCTTAAAATTATGCCCTCTTGTTACTGACCCTCCAGCTTATGGCTACCATCTCATCTTCCATTTGGGAGTCTTGTAGCCTTCAGGACTCAATACAGTTCAGTAATTTTGGAGTCTGAACACCTTGAATGTCTTTCACTCAACCCCACATTCCAGGTCCTATCAAGACAAAGGTTGTTTTCAGCACAACCAACTCATTGTCTCCATTATCACCTGTCTAACTTTTCTTCTTCCCTGGCTTACAATCAACAATCCCTTTGTTCCTCTCTCTGTCCAGGTTCTGTTCCCACCTATCAGCTCATCCCTCCACCCCACTCAGGCCTGGTCATCCAATAAAAACACCATTTTCCCCAGATGCAATCAATTCCGAAAAAGGGTCACTGGGCTCAAAATGTTAACTTTGCTTTGTCTCCGCAGATGCTGCCAGACCAACAATAGCAGAACCCTGGACAATTCAAGCAGCGAGAATTCCAGTCAACTTGGCTCAAGAGTAGATGCCGTTAAGACCAGATACTCTCAAGTCAGGGTCTTTATTCATTCATTTGTATTAATGTTTCTGCCTGTCTGATGAGAACATGCCTTTTTAAAACTCTTCCCAGAAATCACGTCTCTGTCGTGTGATCAGAGTAACTTTTCCTGTTGTCCTCAATTAGGTCAAGCTATTCCCACACAATAGTGTCAGACAGCACTCATCCACACATCGTCTTAATAATATTGAACTTCTCCCACCCATTTTTTTCTGGGTTTCAAGGTTGGACTTGCAGAGCCTGAAGCAACATGTTGAATCCAGTTGCTTTTGAATTAGTTCAAGACATACAGCCATCACTGCAAGGGTCACTGTTTGCATTCTAATTAATGAGTTAATTAATTCTGAGTGCTCTAATAATTCATTCTGTTGGCAAGAAAATGGATCATCTGACATCATGTCTCCATTGTGTGTTAGCATTGCAAGTTTATGCTCTAAACGCATATTCTTTGAGCATGCCAGTACAACTCCCAGTTTTGATATTATTTTAATGAACATTTTTTGCACTTCATCCAGTCTCTCGATATTCTTTTTATTATATGAAGACCAAAACTCTGCACAGTTCATTTGTCTAACCAAACTCCTAAACAATTTTGATCAAAACATCCCTTTGTTTTCAATTCCATATTGCGAGAATGAATCACACTACTTGGCTTGCTTTGTCTAGTGATTTGTGTATCTTACACCTACATTCATTCACTTCTCTATTCTGTTTAGATTCTTCCAAGCAGAACATAGCCTCCTATTCTTTCTGTTATATACAAGATCTCACACTTGATTACATGGGAATTAAATTTACCAATTAAACATGTATCTGCTTGTTTTATTTTATCCCTTGTTGCAGTGTTCCTTGGGATTAACTGCATCTCAAATCAACTTGAAATAATACTTAGTGAAAGTACTGGATTCTTATTAAAAGCAAGTTTATCACACAAACGTTCCCAAACAGGGAAGGGTACAGAGAAGGAATGGCTTGAAGCACAATTCAGCCAAGAGTTAGGCAAGTTACAGTGTGTATTTTTTTCCAGAGTCACGACTCCCTTGGACAGTAGCTTGATAACTTAATGAGGAGAGGTTCTCTGTTGCCTTTGAGAGGGAACTTAATTGACTCCTAAGTGAAGACAGTATTTCAACTTGTATCTTAAGTTCTAAGTGTCAGGAGCTGGCGCCCACTGTGGGTTCCTTGAGTTTTATTTTATTTCCATAGATAGATAGACAAGGATGAATTTTCCCAGTTTTTCATAAATGAATGTGAGAGTCTATGACTCATTAGGTCTGCCTGTGTCCAGAAATTATATCCAAAAGGAATACCTAATAAAGCTGTTTTTGTTCCAGCCCTTTTTGGGGTTTACACCTAGGAAGTAGTAATCCAATGCCAATACTGTCATGCTGACAGTTTATAGTGGGCAAACTGATTTATGTAACGTGTCTTTTGGATATTACTTCATCATAGGGTTTCAAAATGAGCTCCCAAGATGGACACAGAGACTTTCGATGGGAAGCGCGCATTTTACCACCTTGCTAAATGGATTTGTACACATGCATAACGACAACCAAGCAACAAACAGTGCAACTAGGTGACTATACACATCAGAATGTGCCATCAAGGACTGCAAATTTGAAACTTGGTACTCCAGCCTATATCCAATCACATACATGAAAACAATTTTAAACAGAATGAAAGGTCAGCAGACAGCATAAATGGACGACAATCAATGGGAACGAGCAAATCACTAAATCTGCATACCCTTTCTCGGGTGTTATCCGATTCCTTTGCTCTTATCTCTCATTCTGACCGAATGATTCATAACTGTTCTTATGTTGTGAAATATTTACAGAGCAGTTTCGTCAATGTCATAATCTTTAGCACATGTACTCAGTTTTGCAGGAAAACCTCACCAAACACGAGTGTGGAGCAGTAAATCATAATGAGCCAAATACTAGCGCGTTTGCAGGTAATCAAGTGAGTTTCATTCATTGCACATGGAAAAACATGAGTTGCAAAACAGCTATCATTGTAGATTTTCAGTCCAAATGAAACAAAACAACAAAGCAAAAACTGTAATAATCTCAGAAAAAATCTTTTCATAAAATACCTGAATCACAAGGAAATCTAGCAAGGCAGTCTTTCCAAATCCAAATTCTGTCACAATCAACTACCCTATTCAAAATACAAAGAACTGCAAATGCTGGAAGTGTGAAACAAAAACTGAAATTGCTGGAGAAACTCAGCAGATCTGGCAGTATCTGTGGAGAGAAAGCACAGTCCAGAGACCTTTCTTCAGAACAGATCCAGTTCTCCTGCAATTTCCGCTTTTGTTGCCTTAATTTTTTATCTTCCATTAGTATTGTATAACATAACCAGCTCCCTAAGCTTTGAATACTCAGAAAAGAACCATGGGATCCTTGACATAACTGAACGCACATATTTGTGAACATTATAGCATTTTACTTATTAGTTTTTTTTAAAAACTGCTTTCTACAATGATAGCACTGTATTGATGCATTATATACATACATAAAAAGCAAGAGGGCAGCCAGGGAAAGGGTTAGTCTACTTAAGGACAAGGGACGAAATGTATGTGAGGAGCCAGAAGAGGTAGGTGAGGTCTTAAACGAATACTTTGTGTCGGTATTCACCAAAGAGAAGGAATTGGTGGAGGATGATGTCAGGGAAGGGAGTGTCAAATTTCCAAGACAAGGTGCTATCAAAAAAGAAAGGAATACTGCGCGCCCTAAAAAGTATTAAGATAAGTCCCCGGGTCCTGATGGGATCTATCCCAGAATTTTGAGGGAGGCAAGACATAAAACTGCTGCAGCATTGATAGACACCCTTGTATCTTCTTTGGCCATAGGTGAGGTCCCAGAAGACTGGAGAATAGCTAATGTTATCCCATTGTTTAAAATAAGTAACAGGGGTAATCCAGGAAATTACAGGGCTGTGAGCCTCACGTCGGTGGTAACGAAATTATTGGAAAAGATTCTCAGGGACAAGATCTATAAGCATGTAAAAGCAAATGGACTGATTAGCGATAAACAGCATATTCTGTGCAAGACAGGTTATGCCTCACTAACTTGATCAAGTTTTGAGGAGGCGACGAAGGTGATTGATGAAAGAAAAGCACTTGATGTTGTCTACATGGACTTCAGAAAAGCCTTCGACAAGGTCCCTCATGGCAGACTGGTACAAAGGGTGAAATCACATGATATCGGGTGAGCTGGCAAGATGGTTATAGAACAGGCTTCGTCATATGATATAGAGGGTAGCGGTGAAAGAATGCTTTGAAGAACAGAGGACTGTGACTAATGGTGTTCCACAAGGATCAGTGCTGGGACCTCTGTTGTTCGTGATCTACATAAGTGATTTGTTGGAAAAGGTAGCTGATCTAATGAGCAAGTTTGTAGAAAATACAAAGATTGTGGACTTGCAGATAGTGAGAAGGACTGTCAGAGGATACAGCAGGATATAGATCAGTTGGAGACATGGGCAGAAGAACAGCAGATGGAGTTTAATCTGGACAAATGTGAGGTGATGCATTTTGCAAGGTCAAGTACAGGTGGAAATGATACAGTGAATGGCAGAACCGTTAGATGCATTGATATGGAGAGAGATTTGGGTACACTAGTCCACAGATCACTGAAGGTGGCAGTGCAGTTGGATAAGGTAGTAAAAAAGGCCTATGGCATGCTTGCCTTCATTGGAAGGGACATTGTGTACAAAGATAGATAACTTACGCTCCAGCTTTATAGATCTTTAGTTAGGCCACACTTGGAATATTGCGTACTGTTCTAGTCATCACACTACCAGAAGGATGTGGATGTTTTGGAGAGGGTACAGAAAAGGTTTACCATGTTGCTGTCTGGTATGGGGGAATTTTGTTATGAAGAAAGGGTGGATAGATTGGGTTTGTTTTCACGGGAATGCATATGGTTGAGTGGTGATTTGAGAAGTTTACAAGATTGCAAATGGCATGGATACAGCGGAAAGTATGAGGCTTTATCCCAGGGTGGAGGGGGTCAATTTCTAGGGGACACAGGTTCAAGGTGCGGGAGGGGGGAGTTTTAAAAAAGATGTGCGAGGCACGTTCTTCACACAAAGGATGGTGACGCCCGGAACACGCTGCCAGAAGCAGATACATTGGTGGCACTCAAGAAGCATCTTGACAAATACAGGAATAGAAAGGGAACAGAGGGAAACAGAGCCTGTAAGTGAAGACAATTTTAGTGTGGAATGGCAAAATGTGTCGGCATGGGCTTGAATGGCCGAAGGGCGTGTTCCTGGGCAATATTGTTCTTTGTATTCCTTCGGAGGCACCAGCATAGTCGTGTTTCTTTGGATGCCCCCGAAGGAGGCAGTGGCATAATGGCATTGTTGCTGCATCAATAATCCAGAATCCCAAGCTAACCTTCTAGGGACATGGGTTTAATCCCCACATTTGGTGAAGAAACTGTATTCAACAAAATGTTAGTCTAATGGTGAACACGTAGCTACTGTCAATTGTCATTAAAAACCCAACTGGCCTTTATGGAAGGAAATCTGGTGCCCTTTCTGGTATGAATTATTTGTAATTCCAGACCCTAACTCCCTAACTGTTTGACTCTAACTCCAACTAGGGATGGTCAATAATTGCTGGCCTGGCCATCAATACCCACATCCCATGAACAAATTACAATTAAAAAAAAAACTGCTCAGAATGTAAGGGTCACTGGAATAATGTCAATAGTAACAAAGCCACCCATACACAAATGTTATATAGGACTCCAGGCTTCAAATCAGAACAGTGAATTTAACGTAAATACAGGACTCACCCTCCAATCCTTGCTTTTCTAGTGGAATAGGGTACACATAGACATACGATTTCAGCTTTTCTTGTTCTACAGCCTGTGTACCAAGAGTCACTCTTTCTCCCAGTACCAAAATTTCATAGGAAATGAATATGCAGCCACTAAAGTAAGCAAGAGGAAAGATTAATTCACTTCAACAAATTGCAAAACAATGTTATTCTTTTCAAGGATTACATTAATCATCCAATTTCTTTGTAAAACCTTTCCGTATCTAGGCGCTAAATGAGCTAACAAGAATTTCTTGTAAATGCAATAAACTCAAATGATTCTTCAATATCAAGTCCAACCAAAACACTGCAGGCATAAGTTTTATTAACTTCAACACAAATCCAATACATAGAAAAAAAATGACCAAACCTTGTGGACAGGAGGATTTACAACGAATGAAGGGCATTAATGTCCATCACCGTGACTAGCTTGGTAATTGAGTCCAATATGAATCTTCTTTGGAATTGAAGGGGGCTGGAAAATTATTTACGATGTTGTCAAAGTGGATGGAGGAGCAAATGAAACTGATGGTAAGCAACATTCCCTATAGGCTGTGTACATGCACAGCTGCTCCAATGTTCCGCACACGGCAATTGCTATGCAGACACAGGTCGCAGCGGTTGACTTCTGGTTCCAGAAGTCGCAGCCACATGTGGACCTCAGAAACCTGAGCAGAAGAAAAAATAAAAAAAAAAGAGGGAGCACTGACAGTGAGAGATATAAATGCAGAATATGATCGCCTCTAATGGTATTTGCATCTGTCTTTTTTTCTGGGCACACTCATACACTCAGCATCCCCTGCACCTCAACCACCACCCCACTCAATCAGCTTTGTCAACAGCCTGAAAAATATATTCCACACTTCTCCAGTTCCAAAGAAGAGTTATATTGGAACTGTAATGGTCAGTTTTGTTTCACTCCCCATAGATCACCTGCTGAGTTTCTTCAGCATTATTTGTTTTCATCTCAGATCTCCAGCATCTGCAGTACTTTGCTTTTCATTAAAGCTAGAAGACAGCTTTACTCAGGGTGTAGAAGAGCATGGCAAGAATCGATTCAACCAAAGTTAATACTGTAGGGCCAACCTGGATAAACTCCAGCATGGTACGACATTAATGGAAAACAGCAGATGCTATAAAAAATGCAAAGTGATCCCCTAACCAATGCATTATGTTAAAGTTTTACAGTAGTGGATGGTGGCAGTCAAGTGAACAATGAACTGGAGGAGGTGGCTCCAAAAACAGCATCATCTTCAAAGACTGTGAGTCCAGCATATCAATACAAAGATAAGTCTAAAACATTTGCAACCATTTCATTCTGGTAGTGCTGAATGGATAATCCATCTTGGTGGATCATAATAGTTACCAGTCTGCAGATAATTTGATAACTCTATATGATAATCAAGACATGGCTGAAGACTGTAGGCCCTGAGACATTGCAGATGCACTGAAGACCTGTGTTCTAGACTACTTAGGCTCCCAATTGAAGTGCTCTGCTATAGATCTTCTTTATCATCTTTCAAGGTCAAGATACCCATGTTCATCATCTGGGGTGTCTGGTAGAGTTCCAGTGAGTGAGCAAGCAGGTATCTTTTAAGGTGTACAGGCACTGTAAAGGATCTTTAGCAAATAAAACAGGATATCACAGAAGACTGCGTTTGGAGGAATTACTTGTTCTCCCCTGCATTTTTGTTCTTTATCTCATAACCATCTACTTTTGATGCAGGCTGCAGTTTTCTCATTTGGTTGTGTTGGGAGCAGTAATACTGCATCCTGGGATTTAAAGCCAATAGCAATGAGGCCTTCAGAATGTCCCTGTAGTGATTCTTTGACTGTCAGAATAGATTACTCCAGATTCAGTTTGGTGAATGAATGACGGTCAGATGTTCTGATTAATCAACCAGCTTAACTCTATCATGGCTGTTTCAATACAGTGAGCATGCTTGGATGGTAGATCAGATGAACACCATAGTATCTGATATTTTATCCCACCATCTAATGTTCAAAAACTTCTCAAATCGATTCTGAGATTAAGGGAATGTGTACTGGCATCACTTTCAAAGTCATAGTCATGGAGATCTACAGCAAAGGAGGAAATAAACCTTTGGGGCCATGCCAGTCAGAAGCAACCATGTAACTAAGCAACACATAACACTGACCACTCAAGGATAAAGGAGGGAACTTGTGCTTGGAGGCAGAGAATGTGGGCGAGATCCAAAACAAGTACTTTCCATCGGTGTTCACCAAGGAAAAGAGTATGCAGGATAGTGAGATTTGTGTGGATGGACCATGTTAATATGCTAGGGCATTTTGAGATCAAGAAAGAAGTGCAGTTGGCTCTCTTGAAGAGCATCATGGTGGCTAAGTCCCCAGGGCCTGATGATATCTGTGCTGGGTTACTGAGAGGGGCAAGAGAGGAAATTGCTAGGGCCTTGACCAAAATCTTTGTATCTTCGCTAGACACTGGAGGTGTCCTGGAGGGCCGCTGCGAGTAACTAATGCTGTTCCTCTGTTCAAGAAGGGAAATAGAGATAATCCAGGAAACTACAAGCCAGTGAGTCTCACACTGGTGGTCGGGAAGCTATTGGAGAGAATCCTTAAGGATAGGATTTACACATATTTGGAATGGCATGGCTTAATTAAGGACAGTCAGCATGGCTTTATGCCGGGACGTCATATCTTACTAACTTGATTGAATTTTTCAAGGTGACGATGAAGTTGATCGATCAGGGTAGCGGTGAGGATGTTGATTACATGGATTTTAGTAAGGCTTTCGACAAAGTCCCTCAAGGTAGGCTCATCCAGAAGATTAAGATGCAAGGGATTAGTGGTGACATGACCGCATGGATTCAGAATCGCCTTTCCTATAGAAAACAGAGGGTATTGGTGGAAGGCTGGAGGTCCGTGACTAGTCATATTCCACAGGGATCCATACTTGGACCTCTGCTGTTTGTGATATATATACGTGACTTTGAAGAAGATGAAAATGTAAATGGGTGGGCTAGTAGGTTTGCAGACAATACAAAGACCGGTGGAGTTGTGGATAGTGTGGAAGGTTGTCAAAGGATGCAGCAGGATATATCGATCAGTTGCAGATATGGGTGGAGAAATGGCAGATGGAGTTTAATCTGAGTAAGCATGAGGTGCTGCACTTTGGAAGATCAAATGTTAAGGAAAAGTACAAAGTTAATGGCAGGATTCTGAACAGCATTGATGTTCAGAAGGATCTTGGGGTTCAAGTCCATAGCTCCCTGAAAGTAGTCATGCTGGCAGATAGGGTGGTAAAGGCGGCATACTGTATGCTTACCTTTATTGGTCAGGGAATTCAGTACAAGAGTCAGGATGTCATGTTGCAGCTTTGTAAGTTTTTGGATTGGCCACACTTACAGTACTGCATTCAATTATGGTTGCCACTTTACTGGAAGCACGTGGAGGCTTTCGAGTAGGTGCAGAAGAGATTTACCAGGATGCTACCTTGAATAGAAGGTATGTGCTATAAGAAGAGGCTAGAAAACCTCAGGCCAAGCAGCATCAGAGGAGCAAGAAGGCTGACGTTTCGCGCCTAGACCCTTGAAGAAGGGTCTAGGCCCAAAACGTCAGCCTTCCTGCTCCTTTGATGCTGCTTGGTCTGCTGTGTTCATCCAGCTCTACACATTATCTCAGATTCTCCAGCATCTGCAGTTCCTACTATCTCTAGGAAACGTCAGTTTGTTTTCTGTGGAGCAGCACAGATTGAGGGGAAACTTGATAGAAGTCTAATGTTATGAGATGCATAGATAGGGTTGATGGTCAGAATCTTTTTCCCAGAGTTGAAAGTATAATACGAGGGGACATGCATTTATGGCTTGAGGGGAAGTTCAAAGGAAATTTGAGGAGCAAGTTTTTTTTTTTTTTAAACACAGAAAGAGGTAGGAGTCTGGAACATACTGCTAGGAGTGGTGGCGCAGGCAGATACAATAGGGGCATTTAAGGGACTTTTAGATAAGCACATGAATATGTGAGGAATGAAGGGAAACGGACCAATGGTAGGCAGAAGAGATTTGGCATCATGTTCAGCTCAACGTCCGCTTCCTGTGCTGTACAGTTCTATGTGCCATGTTCTATTATAATGCTATTTTCTAGCTCTTGGCCCGTAGACTTTTATGCCTTGGTATCGCAAATGCACATCTAAATACTTCACTGTGACAACCTTATTTCTCCCGCAAGTCTCTGCAATCTCCCTCCATATTTGCTCCTCTAATTCCCATTGAGTATTTGGAGGCCCGTAGTGCAACCCCAAAATATCACCATCCCCTTCTTATTTCTTAGCTCCACCCACAGAGCCTCACTGGATGATCCCTCAGTTATTTCATCTCTGGCTACCGCTGTGATACTCCCTTAATCAAAAATGCAACTCCCCCTCCCCTCTTTCCTCCACCTGCATCCCGCCTAAAGCACCTGTACCCTGGCACATTAAGCTGCCAGTCCTGTCCTTCCCTTAGTTTCTGTAATGGCTATAATATCCCAGCCCCAGGTACCTATCCATGCCAAGTTCATCAGCCTTACCTATCGGCCCTCCTGCATTGAAAAAGATGCAATTTAATCCAACAGGCATTCCTCACTTCCTGTCCTGTTCCAGCCTGACCTGTCTCTTCAACCTGCTATTTCTGATTACTGTATCTTCTTCCAGCCTCACAGGTGCCTCCCTGTTGTTGAGGATCCCACTTACCTGCCAATCAGTGAGGTGGAGCTTTGCAGCAAGTGAGATCGAGAACAATGTTGGGGTGATGACGCAGCCCAACTTGACATCAGTCCGAACAGGGAATGGGTTGGTGGTGGAAGCATTTGTCAACACTACAACTTCCATGTAGTTGCAAAGGATGGTGACAAATTTCATGGTGCAATTTAAGCGGAGAAGGACACTCCACAATCTTTCCCGATTGACAGTGTCGAAGGACCTTTGTAAGGCTGTAGAAGGCCACTTACAGGGGTAGGTTCTTTTCTCTGCATTTCTCCTGCAGCTGTCGCAGTGAAAATCTCAGCCGTTGTGCCCCTCCATGGCTGAAAACCACACTGTGACTCCAGGAACAGTTCTTCAGCCAGAGGGAGGAGATGGGTGAGGAGGGCCTTGGCAATGACTTTTCCAATTGTCGACAGCAGGAAGATCCCTCTGTAGTTACCACAGTCGAACTTACTCCCTTTATTGAAAATACTCACTACTATGGTATCTCAGATCTCTCCTGAGGTGTCTCCTCCTTCCAGATAAGTAGCTGCAGTAGGAGCTCCTTGCCTCTGTGGGGATACCGTCTGCTCCAGGAGCCTTGTTGTTCTTAAGCTGGCAGATGGCCTTCCCTACTTCGTGCAAGACTGAGGTTTTGCTGACCTCGTAGCATGTAGTATGCTGTGGGATGCATTCAAGATTGCTCGGATTAATGACAGAGCCCTGGTTGAGGAGGTCTCTGAAGTGCTCTCTCTAGCGTTTTTTGATGGCTTCTTTATCTACGATAACAGTCACTCCCTCCGTGGCCAGCAGTGGGGTGGAGCCTTTGGTGTTTGGTCTGTATCTGGTACTGACAGCACAGAAGAAGCCATGCATGGCGTGGTTGTCTGCCATTTGTTAGGCCTCCAATGCCTTCTCTACCCACCACCTGTTCTTTCTGACATGGGATTGTTTTTGGACCTCTGCCTTCAGTCACCTCTAGGTCTACCTTTTCTCTTCCAAGTGAGGTAGTTGTTTTACACTTAGAAATGCCACGAGCTTCTGGGTTAACTGTTCCTGGATCTCATGATCAGTCTCATCAAACCAGTCTTGATGTTTTCTGGTTGAGTAGCCGATCGAAATTTTGCAGGCAGTGATGATGGAGGCCTGAGACTGTTGGGATCCGCAACCTGGTGTTGCCAAGGGTCGCTAGGTTTGTGGAGAAGAGTTGGTTGTATGAGGTTCTGGTCCAAAACATTGGGCTCAAAATAGGCTTTCCTGAAGGGGACTACTACACTACTTCAATTTTCTTGATGCTGATCATAAGGATGTTTTCACATGCATTCAAGTCCATGTTTATGCTGCAAGTCCAGCTCTGAACCAGCATCTGTTGTTCAGCCATCAGAAATCATGACGTTTGCGCTTCTAAAACCTAATCCATACGATATCTGATTTCAATGTCAGGAACACAATCACACGAGAGAAAAACATGAAGAGGATTTACTTTATCACGCCATCCTGGTTAACTTCATCAGTAACTTGAATTGTTCAGAAGACACATCATGATCCAGGACACCTGCAAGCATCCCATTATTGAAGCTGAGTATCTCCATTTTCTTCCAAAGTTTTACTGGAAATGCCATATCTGTAGTTCATTGATCTTTTCTGAAGCCAGTGACTCTTTGACAGCAGATCCTGATCAAAATGTTGTAATAATTAGTTTAGAAGGATCCTGGCAAAGGCTTTTCTGGCGATGGAGAGGTGTAAGATTCCTCTATGATTATTCTAAAATTTGCAAATTCTTGAGGACTGGTAATGAACCAAGAGACTGAGATCCACAGACATTTCAGAGCATTACAGAATCTTTTCCAGTTGTGGTCTGAGAGAGATTGTGGTCTATGCGAGATTGAAGTTTGTCTGTTTTCTACTTCAGCAGTCTTGCATTCCTCTCTGAACTTGTGTAGGATATTCCAGTAGCATTGAACTTGGATACTGATGACTTGTCATTCTGGTAAACACTATAAAGACCAAATTTCTTGACTACCTCATTGGTTTCACCAAACTAAAGTTAATGCTCAGTCAATCTAGGGGAAGATACCTTGATATATAGCATTGAAATAACAACATGGTGACCAGTTCAGTAGTCAGTATTGTATATAGTTTTCCTTACATGCATGTCCTGTCAGTCCTTCTGACTGGTGATGACATAGTGAATAAACTGCCGGTATATAGAATGGAGTGCATCTGTTGTTAAGTTGGGTAGTGTACTTGTGGATTGGGAGGCAGGAAGTTAGAATTTGGTATTTGTAAAATGGTAGGGGGGGGAACATTGCGTGGTCCCTTTAAAAGCTGATGTGCTTTTTCTACGCTTAAAGATTTAAAATGGATATCTGTGAGCAGCAGCTTGGAAGTTTGCCAGCACACAGACAGCACCCGAACTGAAACATTTGTATCGAAAGGCCGTACAACAGTTAGCAGGCCAAGCAGCAGTTTGAAAGACAGAAGGGTGGACCTAAGATTAGTATTTTAAACTTAAATAGGAGCAACTACATGGGCATGAAAGCTAAGCTACCTGAAGGATATTCAGGTAGGAGATAGATCAATAGCAACACAAAGACAAACATTTAAAAGGGTATTTCAGAATAGAATCATAGAATCCCTACAGTGTGGAAACAGGCCCTTTGGCCCAACAAGTCCATACCGAACCTCAGAGCATCCCACCCAGACCCACCTCACCCACAGCTCCCTGAACACTACGGGGAATTTAGCATGGCCAATCCACCTAACCTGCACATCTTTGGACTGTGGGAGGAAACCGGAGCACCCGGAGGAAACCCACGCAGACATGGGGAGAATGTGCAAACTCCACACAGACAGACGCCCGAGGCTGGAATCGAATCTGGGTCCCTGGTGCTGTGAGGCAGCAGTGCTAACCACTGAGCCACCGTGCCGCCCTTTGATACTCACAATAAGTATACCCCTACTATAAAGAAAAATTCCAAAGGGGTGTAGCTATCATCCACGGTTAACAAAAAGATTTAACGAAAGCAACAAACTTTATTTTAGAAAACATATTTAACCAAAGATGAGTGTCAGGTTAGAAGACTGTTCAGAATACAAAAAAAAAACGCACAGAATGACTAAAAAGTTAGTTAAGGCAAATTAAAGCACTAGAGGAAACAAGCCAGAAATATAAAAACAAACAGCCAGAGTTTCCATAGGTATCTAAAAAGAAAAACTAGCATTGTGAATTTTCAGAGGGTGAGAATGAGGAGTCAATTGTAGATAATAAACAAATGGATAATGAACACAGAGAACTAGAACTGCAGATGCTAGGTCAACAGAGTGTGGAGCTGGAGGAACACAGCAGGTTAGGCAGCATCAGAGGAGCAGGGAAGTCGACATTTCAGGTCAGGATACTTCATCAGGACTGGAGAGGGGGAAGGGAGCTAGAACACAACCTGAGGGAGGAACCTCTTGCTCTCCAGGGAGTGCAGCAAAGGTTTACCAGGGTGATTCCGGGGATGGCAGGTCTGATGTGTGAGGAGAGATTGACGAGGTTGGGATTGTTTTCGCTAGAGTTCAGACAAATGAGGGGGAAATCCCATAGAGACTTATAAAATTCTAACAGGACTGGACAGGGTAGATTTAGGGAGGATGTTCCCAATGGTGGGTATGTCCAGAACCAGGGGTCACAGTATGATGATTCGGGATAGACGATTTAGGACGTAGATGAGAGGAAATTTCTTCAGCCAGAGTGATGAGCATGTGCAATTCATTACCTCAGGAAGTAGTTGATGCCAAAACATTTAATGCATTCAAGAGGCGACTAGATATAGCACTTGGGGCAAATGGGATCAAACGTTATGGGGAGAAGGCAGGATTATGCTATTGGACAATCAGCCATGATCTTGAAGAAAAGCAGAGCAGGCTCAAACAGCCAAATGGCCTTCGCCTGCACCTATCATCTGTGTTTCGATGTAAATAAATAGAGTGAGGAAGGATGGGGCTGGGCGGAAGGTAGGTGGGATGGTGATAAGTACATGCAGGTAGGGAGTAGTAGGATTGTCAGTAGAAGGATGGGGCGGATCCGTTCCCGCCTTTCCACTGACCAATCCCCACTACTCCCTACCTGCATCCACCTATCACCATCCCACCTACCTTTCCCCAGCCCCACCCATCTTCCCTCTCACCTTCTTGACCTGACAACAACCTGTCCCTCTGCCTCCCCACCTACCTGCCTCACCCTTCCCACTGACTCATCCCCACTATCCCCTTCCTGCATCCACCAATCACACCTTCCCCCCAGTCTCATCCCTCCTCCCTCTATTTACGTCCCAGCTCCTTTCCCCTCCCCAGTTCTGATGACAGATCCTGACCCAAAATGTCAACTTTCCTACTCCTCTGATGGTGCCTGACCTGCTGTGTTTCTCCAGCTCCACACTGTGTTGATTCTGGATAATGAATACATATTTTTCTTCTGTCTTCACTGTAGAGGATACAAAAATCATGCTGGTAAAAAGTGTACATCAGGAGGTTGAACAAAGAGAGGAACTCAGTGAAATTAGAATCATTAGGGAAATGGTATTGAGCAAATTGATGGAGCTATGGGCTGACAAATCTCTGGGTACAGATGGATTTCATCCTAGAGTTTTAAAAGAGGTGGCTACTGAGTTCATATTTGCATCAATATTAATTTTCCAAGATTTGTTAGATTCTGGCAATATTTC
>JAHRHZ010000275.1:323027-337260 GCA_024137785.1 Ginglymostoma cirratum
TCTCTCTCACTCTCCCCTCCACTCCCACTCTCTCTCTCTCTTTCTCCCCGCTGGCCCCGGGACTGAAGTCCATACAGATCATGTTTACCGCTCTGCCTTCATCAATCCTCTTCATTACATATAGAGTCGTAGAGCCATACAGCATGGAAACAGGCCCTTCAGCCCAAACTTGTCCTTGCTGGCAATGGTATCCACTCAGCTGGTTCTAATTGCCCACATTTGGTCCATATCCCTCTAAACCCTTCCCATCCATGTATCTATCCAAATTTTTTTTTAAATGTTGCTATTGTACTTGCCTCAACCACTTTCTCAGGAGTCTGACATAGGTGTCATTGTTGTCCAGATGTTCCAGGGGTGAGTGCCATCCCTATCTTTCATCCACACAAGAGTATGCTGGTCCTGAACTCTGGTAACTGGTTTTTAAAAGATTTCCACACATCAGATGTGGATTTACCTCAAACAGCTGCTGCCAATCTAATTTTCCAGTTCCTGCCTTATACTGCAACACTTAAGTCGACTCTTCACACTGGAAGACTAAGGAATTTTGGGCTGTCCAAAGAGCGTTCTAGGGTATACCTGATCAGGTCCTGGGGATATTTCCACCTTTATGATTTTAAGATGCTCATCACCTCCTCCTGGACATCTTTCAAGATATTGCTACTTATTCCCCACGTTCTATATTTTCCATATCCTTCTCCACAGTCAACACCGACGCAAAATACTCATTTAGTATCTCCCCCATCTCCTGCGGGTTCACAGGTAGGTGGCCTAGGCTGATCTTTAAGGGGCACTATTCTCTCCTTTGTTACCCTTTTGTCCTTAATGTATTTATAAAATCCCTTTGGATACTACATAACCCTATTTGCCAAATTTATCTCATGCTCCCTTTTTGCTCTCCTGATTTCCTTCAAGTACACTGCTATTGGTTATACTATTCTAGAGATTCACACAATTTCTGCTGTCTATACCTAATGTACACTTCCATCTTACTCTTGACCAAAACCTCAATTTCTCTAGGCATCCAACATTCCCTACAACCACCAGCCTTCACCATAACAGGAACCTACACTCTCTGAACTCTTGTTATCTCATTTTTTTATGCTTTCCAATTTCCGGCCATCCCTTTACCTGCGAACACCAGCCCCCAATCAACTTTTGAAAGTTCTTGCCTAATACTGTCAAAATTGGCCTTCCTTCATTTAGAACTTTAACTTTTAGATCCAGCCTATCCTTTTCCATCACTATTTTGAAACTAAAAGAATTATGGTTGCTGGTGCCAAAGTGCTCCCCCACTGACGCCTCAGTCACCTGCCCTGCCTTATTTCCCCAGAGTAGGTGACATTTTGCACCTTCTCTAGTAGGTCCATCCACATACTGAATCAGAAAATTTTCTTGTACACATCTAACAAATTCCTCTTCATCCAAGCCTTTAACACTATCGTAGTTCCAGTCGATGTTTGGAAAGTTAAAATCCCCTACCCTATTATTCTTAGATAGTGGTCTTTCCCCACTGTGCCTTGATAGCGGCTGCCACAAGCTTTAGTGCGTCCCTCCATTACATAGTATTGGACCTTGCAATGTGCAAGTCTGCAACACTTAGTCAACTCTTCACACTGGAAGACTGAGGAGTTTTGGGCTGACCAAAGAGATTCTTTCACTAAGTTGATCTTCCAGGCATGGTTGCAGTTTTTATTGGAGTGCATCCCATGGAACATACTGTAGCGCTCAGAGTCCTGCATAATGGAGCTGCACGGGACAAGCTTTGACAAAAATCAGTGCATTTCTCTCCAGACCTCCTTTGCTTATGCATTTCAGAAGGAGGTGTGTGACAGTCTCTTGTAGCCCCAGCCGCTTTGAGGGTAACATGCGATGGCAGAGGGAGTCCAGGCATACATGAAGGAGTACAGGTAACGTTCTTCTCACCACCAGACGAATGATGTCTTGATGTTTGCTGGAAAGTTCAGTCAATGAGACATTCTGCCAAATGAGCACTGAAGTAGCTGTCCTGTTCCTCCCGGGAAGTGGGGGCTGCCCTGATCCGGTATCATCAGGGTGAGGATGAAAGCAGGAAGGTCAGGTTCTGACTTTCAAGAGGGTCATATCAAAATATCCCCACTGGTGAATTTTTTTATTGCAAAAATATACCTTGTTCACAAAAAATCTTTATGTACATATGTGGTTACAAAAGTAGTTTGGTTCTGTACAGCCTTTTCATCTGCTGTCTTGTTGTCCACTCACATAACCTGCCAATTTCTGAGGTTGTAGACGTGCTAGCTGAGCTGGGGGATTTCATCGCAAACATTTCGTCACCCTGCTAGGTAACATTGTCAGTGTGCCTCCAATGAAGTGTCGGTGTTCTGTCCTGCTTGTTATTCATATGCCTTGGTCATATGCCAAAAAGACTAACTCTCTGGCTCAGCTGGAATCAACACTAAAGAGCAAGGTACTAATGGAAGAAATACAACAGACCATCAGACAGACGATAGTCCCAATGCTGAGCAAAAAAGGAAAGTGGATCACATTCAACAGAGAAGAGAGGAAAGCCCTGGCAAGACTCAAGAAAGACAGGAACATTGTAATCTTACCAATGGACAAGGGACGCATGACAGTATTCCTCAATAGAAACCAATACATCGAGAAAGCTAACACACTTCTCGCAGATACTAACACCTATCAACAGATGACGATAGATCTGACACCACAGTTAGGAAAAAGGTAGATGGGTTACAGTCAGGGGACGGAAAGGGAACATGCAGACAGTGCAGGGATCCCCTGTGGCTGTTCCCCTCAATAACAAGTATACCGTTTTGGATACTGTTGAGGGGGACGACTTACCAGGGGTAAGCCATGGGGTACAGGTCTCTGGCGCAGAGTCTGTCCCTGTTGCTCAGAAGGGAAGGGGGGAGAGGAGGAGAGCATTAGTCATTGGGGACTCCATAGTTAGGGGGACAGATAGGAGATTCTGCGGGAACGAGAAAGACTCGCGGTTGGTGTGTTGCCTCCCAGGTGCCAGGGTCCGTGATGTCTTGGATCGTGTTTTCAGGATCCTTAAGGGGGAGGGGGAGTAGCCCCAAGTCATGGTCCACATAGGCATCAACGACATAGATAGGAAAAGGGACGGGGATGTAAGACAGAAATTCAAGGAGCTAGGGTGGAAGCTTAGAGCTAGAACAAACAGAGTTGTTATCTCTGGTTTGTTACCCGTGCCATGTGCTAGCGAGGCGAGGAATAGGGAGAGAGAGCAGTTGAACACGTGGCTACAGGGATGGTGCAGGAGGGAGGGGTTCAGATACCTGGATAATTGGAGCTCATTCTGGGGTAGGTGGGACCTCTACAAACGGGATGGTCTGCACCTGAACCGGAGGGGTACCAATATCCTGGGGGGGAAATTTGCTAATGCTCTTCGGGAGGGTTTAAATTAATTCGGCAGGGGGATGGGAACCTGACTTGTAGCTCCAATGTACAGGAAGTTGAGAGTAGTGAGGTCATGAATAAGGTTTCAAGGTCGCAGGAGTGTACCGGCAGGCAGGATGGTGGTTTGAAGTGTGTCTACTTCAACGCCAGGAGCGTTTCTTGACCTCTGTTTCAGCCCGTCCTTTTCTCGCACTCTGTTTCAGCCCCTCTACTTCTTGCCCTCTGTTTGAGCCCAACTCTTTCTCACAATCTGTTTCGGCCTCTGTTTCTCGCACTCTGTTTCTCACACTCTGTTTCTCGCCCTCTGTTTCAGCCACTCTGTTTCAGCCACTCTGTTTCATCCACTCTGTTTGCAGCATGGGTTGGTACCTGGGACTTTGATGTTGTGGCCATTTCGGAGACATGGACAGAGCAGGGACAGGAATGGTTGTTGCAGGTTCCGGGGTTTAGATGCTTCAGTAAGATCATGGAAGGTGGTAAAAGAGGGGGAGGTGTGGCATTGTTCGTCAAGGACAGTATTACGGTGGTAGAAAGGACGTTTGATGAGGACTCGTCTACTGAGGTAGGATGGGCTGAGGTTAGAAACAGGAAAGGAGAGGTCACCCTGTTGGGAGTTTTCTATAGGCCTTCAAATAGTTCCAGAGATGTAGAGGAAAGGATGGCAAAGATGATTCTGGATAGGAGCGAAAGGAACAGGGTAGTTGTTATGGGGGACTTTAACTTTCCAAATATTGACTGGAAACGCTATAGTTCGAGTACTTTAGATGGGTCAGTTTTTGTCCAATGTGTGCAGGAGGTATGTAGATAGGCCAACAAGAGGCGATGCCACATTGGATTTGGTACTGGGTAATGAACCAGACCAGGTGTTAGGTTTGGAGGTAGGTGAGCACTTTGGTGATAGTGACCACAATTCAGTTACGTTTACTTTAGCGATGGAAAGGGATAGGTATATACCGCAGGGCAAGAGTTATAGCTGGGGGAAAGGCAATTATGAGGCAATTAGGCAAGACTGAGGATGCATAGGATGGGGAAGGAAACTGCAAGGGCTGGGCACAGTTGGAATGTGGAGCTTGTTCAAGGAACAGCTACTGCGTGTCCTTGATAAGTATGTACGTGTCAGGCAGGGAGGAAGCAGTCAAGCGAGGGAACCGTGGTTTACTAAAGAAGTTGAATCTCTTGTCAAGAGGAAGAAGGAGGCTTATGTAAAGATGAGGCGTGAAGGCTCAGTTAGGGCGCTTGAGAGTTACAAGTTAGCCAGGAAGGACCTGAAGAGAGAGCTAAGAAAAGCCAGGAGGGGACATGAGAAGTCTTTGGCAGGTAGGATTAAGGAAAACCCTAAAGATTTCTATAGGTATGTCAGGAATAAAAGAATGACTAGAGTAAGATTAGGGCCAGTCAAGGACAGTAGTGGGAAGTTGTGCGTGGAGTCCGAAGAGATAGGAGAGGCGCTAAATGAGTATTTTTCATCAGTATTCACACATGAAAAAGACAATGTTGTCGAGGAGAATACTGAGATACAGACTATTAGACTAGACGGGATTGAGGTTCATAAGGACGAGGTGTTAGCAATCCTGGAAAGTCTGAGAATAGATAAGTCCCCTGGGCCGGATGGGATCTATCCTAGGATTCTCTGGGAAGCTAGGGAGGAGATTGCAGAGCCTGTGGCTTTGATCTTTATGTCGTCATTGTCTACAGGAATAGCGCCAGAAGACTGGACGATAGCAAATGTTGTCCCCTTGTTCAAGAAGGGGAGTAGAGACAACCCTGGTAATTATAGACCAGTGAGCCTTACTTCGGTTGTGAGTAAAGTTTTGGAAAAGATTATAAGAGAGAGGATTTATAATCATCTATAAAGGAATAATTTGATTAGGGATAGTCAACACGGTTTTGTGAAGGGTAGGTCATGCCTCACAAACCTTATTGAGTTCTTTGAGAAGGTGACTAAACAAGTGGATGAGGGTAAAGCGGTTGATGTGGTATATATGGATTTCAGTAAAGTGTTTGATAAGGTTCCCCACGGTAGCCTATTGCAGAAAATACGGAGGCATGGGATTGAGGGTGATTTAGCGGTTTGGATTAGAAATTGGCTAGCTGTAAGAAGACAGAGGGTGATGGTTGATGGGAAATTTTCATCCTGGAGTTCAGTTACTAGTGGTGTACCGCAAGGATCTGTTTTGGGGCCACTGCTGTTTGTCATTTTTATAAATGACCTGGATGAGGGAGTAGAAGGATGGGTTAGTAAATTTGCAGATGACACTAAAGTCGGTGGAGTTGTGGATAGCGCGGAAGGATGTTGCAGGTTACAGAGGGACATAGATAAGCTGCAGAGCTGGGCTGAGAGGTGGAAAATGGAGTTTAATGCGGAAAAGTGTGAGGTGATTCACTTTGGAAGAAGTAACAGGAATACAGAGTACTGGGCTAATGGTAAGATTCTTGGTAGTGTGGACGAGCTGAGAGATCTCGGTGTCCATGTGCATAGATCCCTGAAAGTTGCCACCCAGGTTGATAGGGTTGTTAAGAAGGCGTAAGGTGTGTTAGGTTTTATTGGTAGAGGGATTGAGTTTCGGAGCCGTGAGGTCTTGCTGCAGTTGTACAAAACTCTGGTGCGGCCGCACTTGGAGTATTGCGTACAGTTCTGGTCACCGCATTATAGGAAGGATGTGGAAGCATTGGAAAGGGTGCACAGGAGATTTACCAGAATGTTGCCTGGTCTGGAGGGAAGGCCTTATGAGGGAAGGCTGAGGGACTTGAGGCTGTTTTCATTAGAGAGAAGAAGGTTAAGGGGTGACTTAATAGAGACATACAAGACGATCAGAGGATTAGATAGGGTGGACAGTGAGAGCCTTTTTCCTCGGATGGTGACGGCTAGCACAAGGGGACATAGCTTTAAATTGAGGGATGATAGATATAGGACAGATGTCAGAGGTAGATTCTTTACTCAGAGAGTAGTAAGGGCATGGAATGCCTTGTCTGCAGCAGTTGTAGACTCGCCAACTTTAAGGGCATTTAAATGGTCATTGGATAAACATATGGATGATAATGGAATAGTGTAGGTTAGATGGGCTTCAGATTGGTTTCACAGGTCGGCGCAACATCGAGGGCCGAAGGGCCTGTACTGCGCTGTAATGTTCTATGTTCTATGTTCTATTAGGAAAGC
This sequence comes from Ginglymostoma cirratum, assembly GCA_024137785.1. Taxonomy (NCBI): domain Eukaryota; kingdom Metazoa; phylum Chordata; class Chondrichthyes; order Orectolobiformes; family Ginglymostomatidae; genus Ginglymostoma; species Ginglymostoma cirratum. The sequence continues at coordinate 329,599 of JAHRHZ010000275.1, forward strand.
AGATTGCAACAACCCTGAAGAAATTACACAACTCAGGAGACATCAGCAAGACAGACTACCAACAAATGAAGCCAGAGAGATCCAACATCCCCCAATGCTACAGACTCCCCAAGGTAAACAAACCGGGGGTCCCCCTCAGACGCATTGTCTCACTACCAGGTACACCAACATATAGACTTGCCAAAGAACTACAACAGAAATTGAAATACTTAGTGGACAACACTACCCACTCAATCCACTCATCCCAAGAATTCCTCAACATCATCAAGGACACCAAGATAGAAGAGGATGAGACAATGATATCCTTCAAAACAACAGCACTATTTGCATCCATAAACATCGACCTAGCCAAAGAAACAACTGCCGCACTGCTGGACGAATCAAGTAAGCAGGCAATCCAGGACACCAACAACATCAATAAGGACACCACCATGAAACTACTAGATCTATGCCTTACAACCCACTTCACCTTCAACGACAGCATATACAAACAAATCAATGGAACACCAATGGGATCCCCAATATCAGGTCTGATTGCAGAAGCAGTAATGCAAAGGTTAGAATGGACAGCGCTCCCCACTATACAACCCAAACTTTGGGTCCGATATGTAAATGACAACTTTGTGATTATTAAATGCACAAAACTAGAAGAAACCCACCAACATAAACATCCTGACTGGGATAAAATTCATGAAAGAAGAGAACAACAGCCGACTACCCTTCCTGGACATAATGGTAGAACGATGATAGTATAAGGTAGCGGTGGAGGTTAGATAGACCTTACGTTTTGGGTAAACGTTTGGTGCAACATCGTGGGCCGAAGGGCCTGTACTGTGCTGTACTGTTCTATGTTCTATGTTCTAACACAAAAGCAATGGGAAACTCCAGACTAGCGTATACAGAAAGACCACACATATGGACCAGATACTCAATTACACTAGCTACCACCTCAATGCCCACAAACGGAGGTGCATCAGGGCACTATTTAAATGAGCCACAACACATTGCAGCAACCCAGAACTACGCAAAGCAGAACAGGATCACTTACACGGAGTCTTGAAAAGAAATGGATACCCGAAAAGCACAATCCGCTGTTACCTCCGAGACAGACCATAACAGGAAGATACGACATTACCAGACTCACTAAACACCCTGCCATACATCAAGGACATTTCGGAGGTGACCACAAGACTACTCAGACCTCTAGGTATCAATGTAGCCGACAAACCAACAACCACCCTACGACAGCTACTGATGAACATAATGGATCCCATACCCAAAACCAGCAATACTGGAGTAATATAGAAAGTACCATGCAAGGACTGTGAGAAATACTGCCTAGGCCAAACTGGAAGAAAATTGACAATATGGATATATGAACACCAACTAGCCACCAAGAGACACGACCAATTCTTGCTTGTCTCACTACACACAGATAACGAGGGACAGGAATTCGACTGAGACAACACATCCATAATCACACAAGCCAAATAGAGACATGCCAGGGAAATCCTGGAGGCCTGGTATTCCAACCAGAGTTCCATCAACAAACACATTGAATTAGACCCTGTGTACAAACCACTGAGAAACAAAACTGGAAGTAATATCAACCACCCCAGCAAACCGAGGCATATAAATAACAAGAGGGGCAGAACACTGACACTTCACCAGAAGTGCACTGACGGTGTGTTACCTTTAAGGGTGAGAAAATGTTTGCAACCAAACTCAGCAGCTTGGCGAACATGTCTACAACCTCATCCACAACCCAAGTTACAAATCTTCTCAATGCCATTTTCTCTGCAGGTTCTTTCTGTCTTTACAGCTTACGTTATATTTATACAGTCTGCAAACTTGGACACATTGCTCTCAATCTCCTTCTCTTTCATGTCATCTGTATCCTGGCCAAAGTCATCTCTTTGGCACCAGATGGAGATCAAACAAACATCGGGGTTTAGACTTCCTCTATATTTGGAACAATCACAAAGGCATTTCTTAATTATGCAAGGTACTATATACATGTATTTGAGGCACCAGGAGGGTCACATAACTGAACGAACCTTCATTGTATTTTGACAAGAAGACCTCAGACTATGGTCTTTTCCCTTGGCAGCAGCTACCCCAAACTTTAGTGTATCCCTCAGCACATAATCCTGGACCTTTGAATGTGCCAGTCAGCAACACCCAGTCAAGGTCTGGAAGACTCATTTTGAACATAAAACAGTACAGCATAGGAACAGGCCCTTTGGCCCACGGTGTCGTGCTGAACATGACATCAAATTAAACAAATCCCTTCTGCCTCTGCTTTGTCCACATCCCTCCATTCCTTGTGTATTCATGTGCTTATCTAAAAGTCCCTTAGACGCTCTTATCATATCAATCCCCACCACCACCCCTGGTGGCTCATCCGGACTCTAACCACTCATTGTGTAAAAAAACTTGCCCCCACACCTCCTTCAAACTTTCCCTTCTCATGCATGCTCCCTAGTATTAGACATTTCAACTCTGAGAAAAAGGTTCTGACTGTCAACCCTATCTATGCACTTTGTAAGTTTTATAGATTTCAGACCAGTGAATCTCACATCAGTGTTTGGAAAGCTATTGGAGAGAATTCTTAGGGATAGGATTTATACACATTTGGAAAAGCATGGCCTATTTGGGGAGAGTCAGCATGGTTTAGTGCGGGGCAGGTCATGTTTTGATTGAATTTTTGAGGAGGTGACTAAGGTGATCAATGAGGGTAGAGCCGTGGAGTTGTTTACATGGATTTTAGTAAGGCTGTCAACAAGATCCCTCATGGTAGGCTCATCCACAAGATTAAGATGCATGGGATCCATGTTGACTGAGCTGTGTGGACTCATAATTAGCTTGTCCATAGATGGCAGAGGATAATGGTGGAAGGGTGTTTTTCAGGCTGGAAGTCCATGACTAGTGGTGTTCTGCAGGAATCCATACTAGGACCTCTTCCATATCCTTCCCCACTGTAAACACTGATGCAAAATACTGGTTTAGCATCTCCCCCATCTCCTGCAGTTCCACACATAGGCAGCCTTGCTGATCTTTTAGAGGCCCTGTTCTCTCCCTTGTTACCCTTTTAGTATAAGGATATACCCTTTTATACCGTTTATAGTACAATCCCAATAAGGCAATTATCCCTTCCTTATTTCTCAATTCCACCCAAATGACTTCCCTGGACATATTCCCAGGAATATCCTCCCTAAGCACAGCCATAATGTTATCCCGAATCAAAAACGCCACTACCTCTCATTTCTTGTTCTCTCTTTTATCTTTCCTATCACATCTATAATCTGGAACATTAAGCTGCCAGTCCTGTCCATCCCTGAGCCACATCTCTGTAATTGCTATGATACCCCAGTCCCGTGTTCCCAGCCATGCCCTGAGTTCATCTGCCTTCCCTGTTAGGCTCTTCCATTGAAATAAATGCAGTTTAACTTATTAGTCCTACCTCATTCTCTGCTTTGTTCCTGCCCTTCCTGACTGTTTGACTCACCCCTAGTCTCAACTGCACCAGTCTCAGGCTAATCTCTTTCCTTACCATCTCCCTGTGTCCCACAAAACAACTGGTGACACCAGGAGTAATCCTGCTATTACTACCCTCGAGGACCTAATTTTTAAATTATTGCCTAACTTTCTATATTCTCTCTTCAGAAACTCATCCTTTTCTCTTCCTGTATCATTAGTTCCAAAGTGTACAATGACCGCCCACTGGTCCCTCTCACCTTTGATAATATTCTGCACAACCTCCTCAATATCCTTGATCCTGGTTCCAGAGAAGCACCACACCATTCTGATGTCTCGTTGTCGACCGCAGAAACATCTGTCTGTACCTCTGACTAGAGAGTCCTCTGTCACAATCGATCGCTTGGAATGTGACATACCCCTCGTTACATTAGAGCCAATCTCAGTACCAGAAACCTGGCTGTCAGTGCTACATTCCCCTGAGAAAGCATTGCCCCCTACATTTTCCAAAACAGCATACTTGTTGCAGATTATTTAGGTAAATTTTAATTTGTATTTTGAAGTTTCCTAATGATCTGTAGTTTTTAATCTGTAAAGTATTTCTCCAATTTACTTTTCATCTGGAAGTTAATTTGAATACCTCTTCTAAGTAATCAAATTAACAATTACTTATCAAACACCAAACTTCTGTTTTTAACCTGTGAAGTCACTCTATTTTCACTGTTTCTGGTTCCCAAGTCTCCTTCCTCACTGGCTCCTCTTTACCCATATGCCCCAAGTTCCTGATGATCTTGAAGAGCAGAAATGAATATTTTCCTAAAAGTTGTTTGTTATAGCTTTGGACATCTGATCTAGAAGTGTGACTTTATCTTTGAATCTAACTCTGGTTATGACCAAGATACTATCCATGTGCAATCCCACAACTTGAATTTCCATGTGCAGTGTTTGCTGCAATCTTGCAATATGGTCAATTAAACTCCATGATGCATTCTTTCATGTAACTACTGTCCCGTTCTCTGAAACAAAAGCAGAAATTGTTGGAGAAATTCAATAGGTATGGCAGCATCTCTGGAGAGAAAGCTGAGTGCCTTCTTTCATGTCTTTCCCCCAACCCCACCCAACAGACCTTGTCATCACATAGACTGTTACCACAGGAACCATTTTCACCCACTGATAGTCCCCATTTCTTTTCTCGTTCCCAGACTCACAATTATCCATTCCTTTGTCTGCCCAACTGCTGTTCTGTCTGTCTGTCTCTCTTTCTGAGCTCCATTTACTCCTCCCCCACCCCACCATCCACAGCATATATACTAACCTTGTCCTGTCTACAATTAGTTCTGAAGAGGGGTCATTGGACCTGAAACATTAACTCTGTTTTCATTCTACAGATGCTGCCAGACCTGCTTAGCTTGTCCAGCAATTCCTATTTTTGTTTCAGATTTCCATCATCTGCACAGTTCTTTGATTTTTTTAAAAAATCCAGTTATTTGTCAAATTTGTCCAGAATTTGTCAAAGTCTGATCAAACCTCAGAGGCCTCAAAAAGTCATTATATTTTATCCTTCTTTGATATCCAGTTCCTTAGCTTCTAGTTCGGAAAACACTTTGCAGATAATCTTACTTCTGTCAGGAACCAGAATTGCCAGGACCTTTCCTCACTTCGTCTTCAGTGTAGATGTAATTTGTGCCCATTCATTGAATTTATTCTTCCACTGAGCATAAGATTTTGCTTGGCAAAATAGTGGTGGAAAATCATATCCTGACATCTTAAACCTAGTTTCAGTCATCTTTCTTCGGAGAATTTCTGATTGCTGTTCTCTCAAAAAAAATTGACTCTAGGTCTATGTGCGAGTTAATCTCAGTCTCGCAGTTACACTTTTAAGCAACTATCCACCTTGACCAATGTCTGATTGATTGAACCTATCAATGACGTGGAGGCTAAAATACTTTAGAGGCATTTTTTATTTCTTGAGCATATATTTCATATCCAAATTTCCCCTTCCATCTGGCTAGCTCTTCTTTAGATACATTTAACACGATCAATATTAATTCCCAATACTTGGTTGCATTGTTACCTTTCAGTCCTCGATATTTAGCATCTTATTAACAGAATTAGATACTAATATGGGTATATCCCTAGTATCCAGGTAGAACTGATAAAGATATACTCGGGGACCTGTAGCAGTGATAGCCATTTCTTTCCTGAAAAATTACTGGACCATATTTAAACAATCATTAGGGTTAGGTTTTCGGTTATTCATCCCAGAGATTCAGTCATTGAGTCAATGGATTCAGTCCATTCAAACATTAAGCTGATTAAGGAAATAATTCTGGATCAGACGGAGAAACCTCATTGTGCCTGCTTTTCATGAGCAACACATTAGAGTTGACTAAACGTAACTAAACAATACCTGAAAGCTTCTCAGTAAACTATCAATAGGCAGGCTGATAGACATGTAAAGTTTGTACATTCAGACTAAGGGATGAGGTCCCAGTGTTGTTGTTGAGATCAGGCAGCTTCACTGGAATTTATGCATGCAACGAAGGTGATTACTGAGATCAGTTCATTACTGAATGCATGATCAATGCCCCAGATTGGAGAAAGAAATAATGGTTGTGCCATGTGAACACGCTAAAAAGAACGAACCAAAACCCCTTTCCCCAACAAAAGGCTTTGCGCTATGCATTCAATCCTGTCTAGTTTCTCAATGCAAGTTGCAGTTAAAGGCAAAATAGAAAATAGAATAGACTTTATATTACACAGTGTGGAGCTGGAGGAACACAGCAGCATCAGAGGAGCAGGAAAGCTGACATTTCGGGTCGGGACCCCTCTTCAGAAATGTCCATTATTATCTCAGACTCCAGCATCGGCAGTTCTTACTGTCTGTAATAGATTTTATATTGGCATTAATCCTTCAATTTCCCTTACTCACCAAATTCCCAAGCTAATGATCTGTTCAAGATATTTGAGTGACAAGCTGCTTTTTTCTTGCTTGCTTACTCGTGCCTCAGCTTTTCCAAAATTACTGTTAAAATATCTCTGCCATTGTTAATAAGTTAGCAGCCATTTATCAAAAGCTATGTAATAAATATAATACATATATGTATAAGCTATATATAAATTAATGTTCGAATGGTGTGCTTTTCAAATTACACTCTGACTAATTGCAAGCTATCAAATGATTGAAAAGTGCATAAGCTTCCTTGGGATGTATTTGCTGTTTAGAGCTGATAGATCTGATCAAGTATATCAGATATTTTAGAAAAATTATATGTGATCTACACTTCAAACCAGGTGCTATCTAACTGCTCTCCATCATAGGAAGTAATTATTTAAGTCTGTACCTTTATTATCTCTGTAATATTTCCTAAGAAGGATACTTGAATTTTAAGAGACTGAATGAAGAATTAAAGAACAAGGTTTCAAGATTTAAGATTTCTACCACAGCATATAAGCTATACATTATTTAGTTGGGGACTTGTACTGCAATACAATTCAACTACAGAAAATAAGTTTTTCACTTAAGTTTTAACATAACCAAAAACTCCAGAACACAATTATACTTTAGATTGTCCCTTAAATGGACGTTTAATTCTCTAGAACAAGTCCAAAAATATTCTCAGCTCCCATTGGCTTGTTTCTTTTAGAGACAAATAATACTGCAGATGCTGGAATCCAAGGTAGACAAACAGGAGGCTGGAAAAACACAGCTAGCCAGGTAGCATCTGGAGGAAAGATGAAGTCAACGTTTTGGGTATCACCCTTCTTCAGGACTGGATATTGGGGTAGGGAGATCTGTAGATAAAGAGAGGGGGGCTAGTGGAATGGTGGTGATAAGTGTACCTAGTTGGCCCGTGGGAGGGATGAATCAGTTTGGTAGCTGGAAGAGTAGGTCAGTAGGTGGAATGAAAGGGAGATGATGGTAATAGAAAGGGAGTCAGTGGATGGGTGGGAAGGTTATTTGAAATTGGAGAACTCAATGGTGAGTCCTCCAGGCTGTAGGGTGCCCAGTTGGAAGATAAGGTGTTGTTCTTCAAAATTGCATTCTGAGTCACTGCGACATTGGAGGAGGCCAAGGACGGACATGTTGGAGGTGGGGGGTGGGTAGAGTTCAATTGGGCGGTGACCGGGAGCTAAGGTTAAAATTGTTTCAGAGATAATAGGAACTGCAGATGCTGGAGAATC
>JAHRHZ010000275.1:337660-348804 GCA_024137785.1 Ginglymostoma cirratum
GAGCCCAAAACGTCAGCCTTCCTGCTCCTCTGATGCTGCTTGGCCTGCTATGTTCATCCAGCACTACACCTTGTTATCTCGGGAGCTAAGGTTAGCTGTTACCGGCCAGGCAAAGATGCTCAGTCACCTAGTCACACCGATGTAGAGAAGACCACATCAGGAGCACCAGATGCAATAAACTAGGTTGGAGGACATGCAGGTGAATCTCTGTCTTACTTGGAAGGGCTGTTTAGGCCCCTGAATAGAGGTGAGGGAGATGGTGTGTGGACAGCTGTCGCATCTTTTACGGTTACAGGGGAAGATACTGGGTGGGATGGAGTGGTTGATGGGTAGTGTGGCGTGAACTGGGGAGTGTGGCGTGGACTAAGGAGTGATGAAGGGAAAAGTCCTTGCGGAAGGCAGAGAGGGGAGGGGAGCAGATGTTCTGGGTGGTGGCACCTAATTGGAGGTTGGTGGAAGTGTTTGAGGATGATACGTTGGATGTGCAAGCTGGTGGGGTGGAAATTGAGGACAAGGGGGACGCTATTTTTATTATTTTTGGAGGTGGGTGTGGTTTGGAGGTGGAGGTGTGGAGTGGGGAACAGAGGAGGTGTGGTGGAGGGTTGTCTGGATGAAGAGGAGGGGGAAGAGCGTTGTTTGAAAAAGGCAGACATCCGGGATGTTTGGGAGTGGAATGTCTCCTCTTGAGAGCAGATCAGATGGAGACAGAGGAATAGGGGAAATGAGATAGAGTTTTTGCAGGATACAGGCTGGGAGGAGGTGTAGTCTAGGTGATGTGGGAGTCTGTAGGTTTATAGTAAATATCGGTCTGTAAACTGTCACCAGAAGAGGAAACAGAGAAGTCAAGAAAGGGAAGCAAAGTGTCTGAGATAGACCAAGTGAATTTGAGGGATGGTTAGAGTTGATAAACTGCTCCAGTTCAGCCTGGGTGCAGGATGCAGCATCAAAGCAGTCCTCGATGTAATGGCAGAAGAGGTGGGGAACGGTACCAGTGTATGTACTGAAGAGAGACTTTTCAACATAACCAACAAACAGGTAGATATAGCTGGAGCCCATGTCAGTGCTCATGGCAACCCGCTGGATTTGGGGAAAGTGGGAAGAATTGAAAAGTTATTGAGGGTGAGGACTAGTTCAGCAAGGTGTAGGTAGGTATTGGTTGGAGGGTACTGAATGGGTCTGTTGAAGAGGAAAAAACTGAGGGCCTGTAGGCCATCCTTGTGGGATATGGATGTGAATCAGGATTGAACGTCCATAGTAAAGATGAAGCGCTGGAGGCCAGGGAACTAGAAGTTTCCAAAGAGGTGGAGAGCTTGGTTTGTGTTCTGGATGTCGGTGGGCAGTGCCTGGATGATGGGGAGAGAATGGAGTTGAGGTAAGAAGAGATGAGTTTGGTGGGGCAGAAGCATGCAAAGAAGAAGCAGGGCCCACTCCTCTGATGCTACTTGGCCTGCTGTGTTCATCCAGCTCTACACTGTGTTATCTCAGATTCTCCAGCATCGGCAGTTCCTACTAAATCTATCTTGTTACGTAGATAGGGGACCTTCATGGCCACTGGGTCAAAGCATTGTCATTAAAAGGCTGAAGTGATTTGTATTGATTTACTTTCATGTAACTAGAACTGAAATGAAAGCATAAAATTGGAAAACACGCATCTTACTTCCGGTAAGATGGTAGTGGAGTAGGGTTTCTGAGCCTGGGGCTCATCTGCTTTGTCTACTTTTCTTTTCATTTCTTTTCTTTCTTTTTTTTGTCTTATTTTGTTTTACTTACCTGTTGGTGAAGAAATTAATCACAGCGGCAGTGAGTGGGCCCTGCTGTGTGAGATCACTATTTAAGAGGTAAGGAAAATCCAGGGAACTGTAGACTGGTGAGCCTGACATCAGTGGTGAACAAGTTGTTGGAGGGGATCGTGAAGGACAGGATTTACATGTATTTGGAAAAGCAAGGGCTGATTAGGGACAGTCAACACTTCGGACATGGGAAAGCATGTCTCATTAAGTTAATTAGTTTTTTGACAAAGTGGAAAAGAAGATTGATGAAGCAGTGGACATGATCTAGGTGGACTTCAGTAAGGTGTTTGACAAGATTCCGCAGGGTAGACTGGTTAGCAAGGTTAGATCACATGGAATACAAGGAGGACTGGTCATTTGGATACGGAACTGGCTCGAAGGTAGGAGACAGGGGGTGGTAGTTGAAGGTTGTTTTTCATACTGGATGCCTGTGACCAGCAGTGTGCCACAGGGATTGGTACTGGGTCCACTGCTTTTCATCATTTATGTAAATGATTTGAATGTGAAAATGGGAGATATGGTTAATAAGTTCGCAGATGACACCAAAATTGGAGATGTAGTGAAAAGCCAAAAAGGTTATCTCAGAGCACAATGGGACATTGATCAGATGGGTTGGATCCATTGACCAAGGAGTGGTAGATGGATTTTAATTTAGATAAATGTGAGGTGCTGCAGTTTGGAAAGGCAAATGAGGGCGAATCAGGTCCTGTGGATGTTGCTGACAAAGAGGCCTTGGAGTGCAGGTTCATAGTTCCTTGAAAGTAGCGTCGCAGTTAGACAGGATAGTGAAGAAGACATTTGGCGTGTTTGCCTTTATTGGTTAGTACATTAAGTATAGGAGTTAGGAGCTCATGTTGCAGCTGTACAGGACATTGGTTAGGCCACTTTTGGAAGACTGCGTTCAATTCTGGTCTCCCTGTCATAGGAAGGATGTTCTGAAACTTGAAAAGGTTCAGAAAAGATTTACAAGGATGTTGCCAGGGTTGGAGGTTTTGAGATATAGGGAGAGGTTGAATAGGCTGGGGCTTTTACCCATCTCACTCATAGCCAAATCACCTGTCTCTAACCACTGACCAGATCAAAGATTCTATCTTAAGTGTACACACAGTAACATCAAAGAATCTACGTAAATTTTGTCACACCAAATTATATAGGTAACTTTTATCATCCATGATGCACAGTGTCTGTAGTTCAACTTACAGCTCAAACTTTGAGCTAAAGCTGCTTGAACACTTACATCAGACAGTTTTACTCTAAGTCAGAATAATATCCAGATGCCCCAGAAACAGCTTCAGTGTTCTGATGAAATAATTAATTATATTATTCACTTACGTATGTTGCCTTTTATGTATTTTATTAACTTCATCATCAATTTATATACATTAAAATTTTAGAAAAAACCTTAACCACAAAGCCAAATTCCAATCAGTTCCAATGAGTCTAGCTCCATCTGTCTCGGGTCATTCCCTTGTCTGCTTCTCTAGGTGATGCTGACTACCTGTCTCAAGGGTTTCATCTTGTCTGCTCTTCTAGGTGGTTTGCTCTTCTGTACTGATTTCATTCTGTGAGGTTCAGTGACAGTACCAGAAAAATTGTAGCCTGATAAGACAATACTTATTGTCATTGACTTTTCTTCTCCAAAAGCCCACTCCATGGCAACATGAGTCACATCAGCCTTTTATCTGAGTTGAATTGCTAATTAGCTATCTTCCTAATCCCCTGGCCATTCTTGGAATTTAAAGGACAGTATAAAGTATGACCGATAATAAATTTGGACACTCTTACACATCCCTTTGAGATCTGGAAACTTACACACAGGGCAGCTGCTGGTCATTGTCTACAGATGTGAATACCCTGCACCTTCTTCCCAATAATTCAACTTGCACTATCCTCTAACAACCAAGACATCTTGACTTGGAGTATAAAGTGCTAAAATGTAAAGTTGTTCATCTTGGAAGGGAGAATAAAACACAATTATTTAAACGCAAGAAAGCTGCAACATGGGGACTTGTGGCACTTGAGCATGGAACACAGAAAGCTAACACAGAGGTGCAGTAGGTAATCAGGAAAGTGAATAGAATGTTGGACCTTACTTCAAGGGTATTAGAATCATATAACCTCTAAAGTTTGGAAGCAGGCCATTCAGCCCAATGAGTCCACACTGACCCTTCGAACAGCATCCCACCCAGAACCAGTCCCTGTAACCCTGTATTTGCCATGGTTAATCGACCTAACTTACACATCCCTGGATACTATGGGCAATTTAGCATGGCCAATCCACTTAACCTGCACATCTTTTGACTGTGGAAGGGAACTGGAGCACATGGAGGGAAACGCATGCAGAGGTGGGGAGAATGTGCAAACAGTAGCCTGAGCATGAAATCAAACCCAGGTCCCTGAAGCTGTGAGGCAGCAGTGCTAGCTACTGAGCCCTATCATGCTGGGTTGGACTATAAAAATAGCAAAGTCTTAACTACAACTGTACGAAGTGCTGGTGAGACCACATCTAGAGTACTGTGAACAGTTTTGCTTTGCTTTTTTAAGGAAATATATTGTTTCATTGGAAGCAGTTCAGAGAAGGTTCGCTTCGGATGACCCCCGCCCCCACACCATTTGAGGGGTTGTCTTATGAACAAAGGTTAAACAGGTTGCGACCGTACTTGCTATAGTTTATAAAAAAGTAGAGCTGGGGTCCTGGGTGGTGTTGTAGGACAGAGAGACCTCTGTTCAGTTACATAATTCTTTAAAATTTGCTTCACGAGTAAACAGGGCTGTTAAGAAGGCATTTAGCACACTTGTCTTCATTGCTCAGACCTTTGCATATAGGAGTTAGACCGTCATGTTGATGTTGTACAGGACATTGGTGAGGCCTCTTCTGGAGTACTGTGTCCAGTTCTAGTTGCTCTGTTAGAGGAAGGATATTATTAAATTGGAGAGGGTTCAGAAAAGATTTACCAGATGTTGCCAGGAATGGAGTGTTTGAGTTATAAAAATAGGCTTTTTCACTGGAATGTATGAGGTTGAGGATAACCTTATTGAGGTTTATAAAATCATGACTGGCATAGTAAGATGAATTGCAAAGGTCTTTTCCCTAGGGTGGGAGTATTCAAACCTGGGGGGCATATTTTTAAGGTGAGAGGAGAAAGATTTAAAAAGGACATGAGAGGCAACATTTTTACACAGAGAATGGTTAGTGTGTAGAATGAAGTGCCAAAGGAAGTGATGGATGCAGGTACAGTTACAACATTTAAAAGATCATAGAATCCCTACAGTGTGGAAACAGGCTATTCAGCCCAACAAGTCCACACTGCCCCTCTCAAGAGCATCCCACCCAGACCCATGATTTCCTATGTCTAACCCACCTAACCATCCCTGGGAACTATGGGCAATTTAGCATGGCCAATCCACCTACCCTGCACATCTTTGGACTGTGAGAGGAAACTGGAGCACCCAGAGGAAGCCTGCACAGACTGTTGCCTGAGGCTAGAATTGAACCCAGGTCCCCAGCACTGTGACACAGTGGTACTAACCACTGAGCCACCATGCCACCCATTTGGCTAAATACACAAATAGTAAATGTTTGGATGAATATTGGCCACTTGCAGGCAAGTAGGACCAGTTTACTTTGGGAACATGGTCAGAGTGGACTAGTTGAACCGAAGAGTCTGTTTCCATGCTGAATGACTCAATATTATTAAAACATTTAGGATTCTTAAGGGGCTTGACAAGGTAAATAGTGAGAGGATGTTTCCCTCATGGAAGGGTCTAGGATCAGACAGCATGGTCTCAGAATAAAGGAGCTCAATTTTAAGATGTAGATAAGGAGGAATTTCTTCTCTTAGAGGGTTGAGAGTCTTTGAAACTTCCTGCTACAGAGACTTATGGGGACTTACGAGTTCTTGTTTATATTTAAGGCTGAGATAGACAGATCAGTAGGGAAATTAAGGATTACAACAAAAAGGCAGGAAAGTGGACATGAGGAATGTTGGATCAGCCATGATCGTATTGAATGAAGGAGCAAGCTCTTGGGGACAAACAGCCTACTCCTGTTCCTATTTCTGATACTTTCATAGGTCTGTGGTACAGAACTCAGAGCAGATTCAAATTATGCCTTTTACTATTCCACTTTTCCAGAGAAAGTCCAAAATCCTATAAACTTCATATTTGTAAAAGCCTATACAGCAGAGAATGTATAATGAATGGGTGGGGATGGTTTTGGAGATGGTCACAGCTCAAATCCCATCACAAACTTTCTGACATCATCTGAGCCTAAAGAAATATGTTTAAATTGCCAGTTTTATTTTAACTTATTAATTCCCATTAAAGAATTAAAATACCATTTCCGCAGTTTGATGAAGAGGGGGAGCAGATGAACTTGAGGAAGATCAATGAAACTTCAGAACCCAGTGTGTGAGCAGAGGCATGGGGTGAAGATTTTGATAGCAGAGGCAGGCCACAGAACAGGAAGTCTTTGGTAAACAATGTTAAAATGAAACGCACAGTGTTAAAGCAGAATTTTATATTAAAGCCATTTATTAAGCACATGATGCCGCGCGGAACTGAATTACATGAACCAGCAAAATGATCTCATGTCTGCCGAGATGAAAGCAGTAGCAGCTGTACTAACACAACGATTTGCCGAAAAGCCCAATACTGACGAGTGAAAACCAATTACTCAATCGGGTTTTTGTAAAATACTCTTCTGCACCAGCTCACGACGGGTTATCCAGCCTCAGCGCCCCTAACAGCTCTTGGTTCGTAGCGAGCCTAGTAGGTAATGACAGTTCAAGTGCACTCCCAAGTACCTTTCAAATGTTGAGAGAACCTCTATTTCAGACAGTCAGCTCCAGATCCCGACCCATCGGTGTGCTAAAATATTTCCCTTTCAATCCCTCTAAATCATAACATAAATACCTCACTACAAATTTAAGTCCTAATTATGGGGAGAAATAATTAGGGCCTTTGTACCAACTCAGTATAGAACCCATATAATATTAATCTATTTTCCATTAAGTCGATCCGATTTCTCCCCGATATGACATTTTCAAGTGCAGGCAGTATGCTGTAAATCTCCTCTGTACTATCCCAAGTGCAATCACCCTTCCTAGTTTAGATCAGAACTGCACACAGTACTCCGGCTGAGGCCTAGCTAGTGTTTTATACAAGCGAACCTTACAGTAATAAAAATAATACGTGGGAAATCCGTATTTGCAGTATCTTCCTTGAAGATCCTGAAAGAGTTAACAGTTCGAACCATAAGTAATATTTTCAAAACTGAAACATAACCACTTTATGGAATAATTTCTTTCCGAAAACTGTTAACTTCCAGGTTTCTTCCAAATGTTTCAGTCACAGATTTCCAAACCCGACCAGCACGTCGATGTATTGCACATGCGCTGGATAAGCGCATGCGCGGGACTGGCTGCTCAGAGGCCGTGCAGGAAGGTACTGGAAAGTACAGATGTTTGACGGAAGTGGTTCTGTGTCATGGTTGTATTATTATCATTGGTAGCTGGGGTCGATAGAGGGGAGAGGTATAGTGATGCCGTTAATAGTGAAAATTCCGCGGTATTAGGGACTGGAGGTGTGTGGCAGTGAGAATTGTAGAGAGTGACAGTGTAGTCGGATTCGGTGGTGTGATTGCAGGAAGTGGAAATGGGAATTCGGGGGTGGAGTAGAGGTGATTGGGATGTGGTGGTCGTGGGAATTGGTTGCTGATGGTAGTGGGTATTGGGAGTGTGGTTGTGGTTATGAGGATTTTGGGTGGTGCCAGTGGAGGTGGGAATTGGGGGCAGTCGTGATGGTGGTGGCAGTTGTGTGGGTGATCATAGGAATTGGGGAGGGCAGTGGTAGCAGGGATTGTGTGAACCAGCAAAATGATCTCATGTTTCCAGAGATGAAAGCTGTAGCAGCTGTATTAACACAATCAGGATTGAGGGTGGTGGTCGGTATTGTTGCGGTAGTAATGGGAAATCGGGGTGGTGGTAGAAGAAATTGCGGGATGGTGGGAAAATGAATTGGTAGTAATAGGGATTGAGCATTGGGGCTTTTGGGGGTAGTGGGAACTGAAGAGTGTAATGGATACAGAGCAGCTGGTAGGAGATTGGGGTTTGGTTGGTAGTGGGGAATTGGGAGGGGTGGTAGTGGGATTGTAGGTAAAGTAGTGATTGGGGCAGCGGTGTTGGTAATGGGGTATGGAGTATACTGATGAGATTGGGGATGGCAGTAGGAATTGGTGGTGCTAGTGATGATACTGGCAATTGTGGGGTGGTAGTGCAGATTGGTGTTAGTGGAGATTGAGAGCAGGTGTGGTGGTGGAAATTGTGAGTGTTCTGTAGTGGATATTTGGGGTCTAGTCGTGGGAATTGATCTGTGTAGTGAGTCTTGGAAGTCTGGTAGTGGGGATTGGGGCAAGCGTCATTGGAATTGGGAGGTGTGGTCGTGAAACTGTGGTGGGTGATGTTCGTAGTGGGGATTGTCATGGGATTTGGGATAATAATAGCGATTGAGAGCTGTCGTGGTTGTTGTGGTAGGGGGGATTGGGAGCTGTTGAAGTTAATGGGGTTTGGGAGTGGTTGTGGCAGTGGGGATTGGGGGAATGTGGTAGTGAAGATTGCAGTTGTGAGGTAGTGAGGAATTGATTAAAGTTCACCATTACTAATTCTAGCTTTTTAATTGCACTTGACCAATAGTATTTAAATTCTTCAGTTGCTGTGATAGGATTTGAACTCATGTCATTGTACTATTAGTCCAAGCTACTCGATTACCGTCCTATAATATCACCACAGTAGTACCTTTTATCAGGTTTTATCTTTATTGATTTCCGATAGGTCAAGAAACTACTCTTCCCATCACCTCATATGGTTGTTCAAAAATTGTTTATATTGCTATCATGTGAGAATAACTTAAGTTTCGAACTACATATAACATATACATGCTCTCTTTTACAAATGGTGGTTGTGATCTTTGGAGAGAGTAGGAACTGCAGATGCTGGAGATACTGAGAGAATAAGGTGTAGAGCTGGATGAACACAGCAGGCCAAGCAGCATCAGAGGAGCAGGAAGGCTGATGTTTTGGGCCTAGACCCTTCTTCAGAAATGGGCGAGGGGAAGGGGGTTCTGACATAATTAGGGAGAGAGGGGGAGGTGGACAGAAGATGGATGGAGGAGAAGCTAGGTGGCGAGGAGACAGACCGGTCAAAGAGGCGGGGATGGAGCCAGCAAAGGTGAGTGTAGGTGGGGAGTTAGGGAGGACGGACAGGTCAAGGAGGCGGGATAAGGTGAGTAGGTAGGAGATGGGGGTGGGGCTTGCGGTGGGAGGAGGGGATAGGTGAGAGGAAGGACAGGTTAGGGAGGCGGGGACGAGCTGGGCTGGTTTTGGGATGCTGTAGGGGGAGGGGAGATTTTGAAGCTTGTGAAGTCCACATTGATACCATTGGGCTGCAGGGTTCCCAAGCGGAATATGAGTTGCTGTTCCTGTAACCTTCGGGTGGCATCATTGTGGCACTGCAGGAGGCCCAGGATGGACATGTCGTCTGAGGAATGGGAGGGGGAGTTGAAATGGTCTGCGATTGGGAGGTGCAGTTGTTTAGTGTGAACCGAGCGTAGGTGTTCTGCAAAGCGGTCCCCAAGTTTCCGCTTGGTTTCCCCGATATAGGAGAGGCCACACCGGGAACAGCGGATGCAGTATACCACATTAGCAGATGTGCAGGTGAACGTCTGCTTGATGTGGAAAGTCTTCTTGGGGCCTGAGATGGGGTTGAGGGGGCAGGTGTAGGGGCAGGTGTAGCACTTCCTGCAGTTGCAGGGAAAAGTGCCGGGTGTGGGGCTGGAGGGGAGTGCGCAGCGGACACGGGAGTCACGGAGAGAGTGGTCCCTCCGGAAAGCAGATAAGGGTGGGGAGGGAAAAATGTCTTTGGTGGTGGGGTCGGATCGCAGATGGCGGAAGTATCGGAGGTTGATGCGTCGGATCCGGTGGTTGGTGGGGTGGTACGTGAGGACGAGGGGAATTCTGTTTTGGTTGTTATTGCGGGGAGGGGGTGTGAGGGATGAGTTGCGGGAAATGCGGGAGACACGGTCGAGGGCGTTCTTGACCACTAAGGAGGGCAAGTTGTGGTCCTTGAAAGACGAGGACCTCTGAGATGTACGGGAATGGAATGCCTCATCCTGGGAGCAGATTCGGCGGAGGCAAAGGAATTGGGAATAGGGGATGGCAATTTTGCAGGAAGGTGGGTAGGAGGAAGTGTATTCTAGGTAGCTGTGGGAGTCGGTGGGCTTGAAATGGATATTGGTTTCCAGGTGGTTGCCAGAGATGGAAACAAAGAGGTCCAGGAAGGAGAGAGAGGTATTAGAAATGGTCCAGGTGAACTTAAGGTTGGGGTGGAAGGTGTTGGTGAAGTGGATGAAGTGTTTGAGCTTCTCGTGGGTGCAAGAGGCGGCGCCGATACAGTCATCAATGTAACGGAGGAAGAGATGGGGTTTAGGGCCAGTGTAGGTACGGAAGAGGGATTGTTCCACGTAATCTACAAACAGGCAGGCATGGCTTGGGCCCATGCAGGTATCCATGGCCACCCCTTTGTCTGTAGGAAGTGGAGGAATTGAAAGAGACATTGTTGAGGGTTAGGACGCATTCAGCTAAGCGGATGAGGGTGTCAATGGAGGGGGACTGGTCGAGCCTGCGGTACAAGAAGAAGTGGAGGGCCTTTAGGCCATCTGTATGGGGAATGCAAGTGTATAGGGACTGGATGTCCATGGTAAAGATGAGGTATTGGGGACCGGGGAATTGGATAGAGGAGGTGTAGGGCGTGGGTGTTGTCACGGACGTAGGTAGGGAGTTCCTGGACCAAGGTGGAGAAAATGGAGTCGAGATAGGTGGAGATAAGTTCAGTGGGGCAGGAGCAGGCAGAGACAATGGGTCGACCAGGGCAGTCAGGTTTGTGGATTTTGGGAAGGAGATAGAAGCGGGCGGTGTGGGGTTGGGGAACGATGAGGTTGGAGGCTGTGGGTGGGAGGTCACCTGAGGTGATGAGGTTTGGCTGTGGACGGTTTGGGAGATGATGGTTTGGTGGTCGGGTGTGGGGTCATGATCAAGGGGGCAGTAGGAGGAGGTGTTGGAGAGTTGGCGCCTGGCCTCGGTGATGTAGAGGTCAGTGCGGCAGACTACAATTGCGCCTCCCTTGTCCACGGGTTTTATGGTGAGGTTGGGATTGGTCTGGAGGGCTGCGCGTTCTGCAGGGGAGAGGTTGGAGTGGGTGGAGAGGTTGAGGCGATTGATGTCTCGACGGCAGTTGGAGATGAAGAGGTCGAAGGAGGGTAGGAGGCCTTGGGGTGGTGTCCAGGAGGACGGGGTGTGTT
>JAHRHZ010000275.1:353804-378296 GCA_024137785.1 Ginglymostoma cirratum
AGGCCCGAAACGTCAAGTTTTCCTGCTCCTATGATGCTGCTTGACCTGCTGTGTTCATCCAGCCCCATGCTTGTTATCTCGGAAGCTTGGGGACCGCTTTGCAGAACACTTACGCTTGGTTTGCACTAGACAACTGCACCTCCCAGTCGCGAACCATTTCGACTCCCCCTCCCATTCCTCAGATGACATGTCCATCCTGGGCCTCCTGCAATGCCACAATGATGCCACCCGAAGGTTACAGGAACAGCAACTCATATTCCGCTTGGGAACCCTGCAGCCCAATGGTATCAATGTGGACTTCACAAGCTTCAAAATCTCCCCTCCCCCTACTGCATCCCAAAACCAGCCCAGCTCGTCCCCGCCTCCCTAACCTGTCCTTCCTCTCACCTATCCCCTCCTCCCACCTCAAGCCCCACCTCCAGCTCCTACCTACTAACCTCATCCCGCCCCCTTGACCTGTCCGTCCTCCCTGGACTGACCTAACTCCCCACCTACACTCACCTTTACTGGCTCCATCCCCGCCTCTTTGACCTGTCTGTCTCCTCTCCACCTACCTTCTCCTGTATCCGTCTTCTATCCGCCTCCCCCTCTTTCCCTATTTATTTCATAACCCCCTTCCCCTCCCTCATTTCTGAAGAATGGTCTCGGCCCGAAACATCAGCCTTCCTGCTCCTCTGATGCTGCTTGGCCTGCTGTGTTCATCCAGCTCTGCACCTTGTTATCTCTGTGATCTTTGGAGGTTGTGTCAGTGGTGAATGAGGTGTGCCAACAGGCCGCGTTGTCTTGGAGCACGTTACTTGGTCAGCATTATAGCATAAGTTTTGCCTTAGAAATGCAGAAGAGCAGTGTTCAATCTAATATAAACTTCTACGTTTGGAATTCTTAACTTCAGTGGAAAGATGCGAAAGCATTGGAAAAGGTGCAGAGGAGATTTACTAGGATGTTGCCTGGAATGGAGGGAAGGTCTTACGAGGAAAGGTTGAGAGAGCTAGGGCTTTTCTCTTTAGAACGACGAAGGACGAGAGGTGACTTGATAGAGGTGTACAAAATGATCAGAGGTATAGATAGAGTAGACAGCCAGAGACTTATTCCTAGGGTGGAGGTAGCTATTACGAGGGGCCATAGTTTTCAAGTGAATGGAGGTAGATATAGGGTAGATGTCAGATTATCACAATGTGATAACATTAAGTCCACACCGACTCTCTGAAGAGCCTTTCACTCAGATTCATCCTCCTACCCTCTTCCTGTAACCCTGGATTTCCCATGGCTAATCCACCTAATTTACACATCCCTGGACACTGTAGGCAATTTAATATGGCCAGTCTGCCTAACCTGCATGTCTTTGGGCTGTGGGAGGAAACCACAGCACTCAGAGGAAACCCAAGCAGGCACTGGGAGAATGTGCAAACTCACAGACAGTTGCTCGAGGCTAGAATTGAATCAGGGTCCCTGGTGCAGTGAGGCAACAGTACTAACCACTGAGCCACCATTCCAATCCTCTTTATCAACTTACTCACTTGTGTTGCCACTTTTAGAAGCTATGGATTTAGACCCCAATATCCCTGTGTATATCAATGCTTTTAAAGATCCTGCCATTTACAGTATACTTTCTTCTTAGATTTGACCTCCTAACATACATCACCCCACACTTCGAGTCATAGTGATGTACAGCACGGGAACAGATCCTTAGGTCCAACTCGTCCATGCTGATCAGATATCCTTGATAAAGCCAGTCTCGTTTGCCAGCATTTGGCTTGTATCCCTCTAAACCCTTCCGATTCATATACTCACCCAGATGCCTTTTAAATGTTGTAATTATGTCAGCCTGCACTACTTCCTCTGGCAGCTCATTCCATACATGCACCACCCTCTGTGTGAAAAAGTCACCCGTTAGGTCCCTTTTAAATCTTTCTCCTCTCACCTTAAAACTATGCCCTCTAATTTTTTTTACTTTCCCACACTGTGGAAATAACCATGTCCATTTAAGCTATCCATGCCTCTCGTGATTTTATAAATCTTTAGAAGGTCACCCCTCAGCCCCTGAAGCTCCAGAGGAAATAGCCTCAGTCTATTCCACCTCCCCCTATGGCTTAAACCCCTCTAACCAGGCAACATCCTTGTAAATCTTTTCTGAAACCTTTTCAAGTTTCACAACATCTTTTCTATTGCACACAGTATTCCAATAGTCTTCTACATCCGCAACATGACCTCCCAACTCCTATACTCAATGCACTGACCAATAAAGGCAAGCATACCAAACATCTTTGCTATCTTTTCTACCTGCAGCTCCACTTTCAAGGAACTATGAACCTGCACTCCAAGGTCTCTTTGTTCAACAACACTCCCCAGGACCTTACCATCTGAGATGCAGCATCTCAGATTTATCCAAATTAAACTCCATCTGCCACACATTGGGCCATCTGATCAAGATCCCAATGTACTCTGAGGTAACCATCTTGGCTGTCCTTTACACGTCCAATTTTGGTGTCAGCTGCAAACTTACTGACCATATCTCCTGTGTTCACATCCAAATCATTTATATAAATGATGAAAAGCAGTGGATCCAGCACCAATCCTTGTGGTACACCACTGATCATGGGCCTCCTGTCTGAAAAACAACCCTCCTCCCCCACCACCACCTTCTAACTTTTGAGTCTGTTCTGTATCCAAATGGCGAATTCTCCCTGTATTCCATGTGATCTAACTTTGCTAACTTGTCTACCACGAGGAACCTTGTCGAACGCCTTACTGAAGTCCATATAGATCATGTCCACTGCTCTGCCCTCATCAATCCTCTTCATTACTTCTTCAAAAAAACCTCAATCAAGTTAGTGAGACATGATTTACCACGCACAAAGTCACGTTGACTATCCCTAATCAATCCTTGCCTTTCCAAATACATGCAAATCTTGTCCCTCAGGATTCCCTCCAACAACTTGCCTCCCACCAATGTCAAGGTCACCAGTGTCCGGATTAAACACTATCTTGTCTCTTCTCCACCCAAGTTCCCAAAGGCTCTACATCCTGCTATATTCTTTGACAAACTTACTCACTATCCACAACTTCACCAATTTTTGCATCGGTTTGGTTGCCTGAATCTTACATATGCTTCCTTTTTCTTTTTAAGTAAAAATCTCTTGTCATCCAGAGTCCCCAAATCTTGACAACCTTATCTTTCATCCTCACAGGAACCTGCTGGTCCTGAAGTCTGATTACCTGACCTTTAAAAAAACTCATACGTCATATGTTACCGCCAAATTCTCCAGTTCCTACTGTTGTTCTCTCACCGCCAATCCACCTGACCTTGATCCAGGCCCAGCTCTTCAGGCTTTTATCAGGAAACTGCTGCTTCTATATGCCCCCAAGTTCACTCTGTTCTGCTGTTGCTGACCTCTCCACATTTACCCTGTCAAGCTCCTAAGAATCTTGTATGTTTCAATAATGTCTTCTGTCATTCTTCTAAACTCCAATGAGTATAAGCCCAACCCACTCAAGCTCTCCACACAAGAAAATCCCTTCATACACAGAAGCAACTTAATGAACCTTCTCTGGACTGCCTTCAGTGCCAGTGTATCTTTCTTTAGATATGCAGTAAAAGAATAAAGACATGGAAGGAAACGTGTAACACAGTTACTCACCAATTAGTTCTATACCTGGTTGTGATATTGCTCTATATGTTGGTTATTTCACTGGGGACTGTTACCATGACTTGACTTTGGTTATTGTATTCACACTTAATCCAGGTTGTGGTTGCTACAAGTGAGTATCTGAGCTGCCTACGTCCGTTGCTCTAACTGTTGTGCTGTGCTGTATTGACAAGCTTAATCTAGTCATGTAGTTCACTAATAACTTCAATAGAATTCTGATTAAGTTATACTGCAAGCCCCTGGAAGTTAAACAGTTTGAATGGGTTTTAGAGATGATCAGATTGTGTAGCCTCACAATCTTTCTCTGTTTCTAAAAAGTGTTTTTTTTTCTCTTAATAGATATGGCTTGTTTTCATGAAGTAGCATTGGTTTCTGGACGACATCCTAAACCTGTCGGACTGGTTCTTCAATATGGAACAGCAGGATTTCGTGCATGGGCTGAACAACTGGATCATGTGATGTATCGCATGGGTTTGCTGGCAGTGTTGAGGTCCAAGAAAACCAAATCTACCATTGGTGTAATGGTCACAGCGTCCCATAATCCAGAAGTAAGATTCAAAGGGAAATTAATTTTGCATGGAATAGGTGATTCTAATTTTACCTTATCAGTTCTTCAGCTACAGGATATGAAGGATGTTTGAATGCACTGAAATAAAGGACAGAAAACCCCTAGATGTTCCAATTCTAACTTTTTTGACAGTTCTAACATATTTGATAGTTCCAACATAAGAACAGAGGATTTTGAAGCAAGAATTGACCAGTTGGCCATTTGAGCCTGCTCTTCCATTTGATAAGGTCATGGTTGTGGTCTCTACTCCACTTTCCTGTCTTTTGTCTCACCCCCTGAATCTTTGATGCCCTTGTTGATCAAATATCTGCTCAACTCAAACTGAATAAATTTAATGACATGCTGTTCTCTGCTTTCTGGGGAACGTAATTCTAAATACTAACAATTCTGAGAATAAAATTGTCTTCTTACTCTTAAACACTCTTCTTTTTCTAGTGTCCCGTCCGGAAGATGATGTTGCCAGGGTTGGATAGTTTCAGCTGTAAGGAGAGGCTTAAATAGGCAGGGGCTATTTTCCCTGGAGTGTCGGAGGCTGAGGGGTGGACCCTATAGAAGTTTATAAAATCATGAGAGGCATGGATAGGGTGAATAGCCAAGGTCTTTTACCCAGGGAGGGGGAATCCAAAACTAGAAGGCATTGCTTTAAGGTGAGAGGGAAAATATTTAGAGCGGACCTAAGGGGCAGCCTTTTCATGCAGAGGGTGGTGCATGTATGGAATGAGCTGCCAGACGAAGTGGTGGAGGCTGGTACAATTACATTATTTGAAGGGCATCTGGATGGGTATATGGGCCAAAAGCTGGCCAATGGGACTAAATTAATTTAGGATATCTGTTTGGCATGGACGAGCTGGACTGAAGGGTCTGTTTCCACGCTGTACAGATCTATGACTATCTTTCCTACATCAGGGAGACCAAAAACCGTAAATACAGTAAACTTACTGGTGCCCACCACCCAAGACGGGCTTCCCCCACCTCCCAAATCCCCAACCCTACCCAGGACCTCCCCCACAATGTACCCGCCGCCATTGGCCATGAGGCCACTGTCGGAGAACCCACAGATGACGTCGCATCCGCCACCGCTGGGTATACCACTTCCGGGACAGCGAACGCCATCGCTGCTGAAGCCACCGCCTCCATCTCCGAGACCAACATCACAGACTCTACCGTCACCGCTGCTGCCACTGCCTACCCTGCTCCACCCACCGCCAACGCCGACCCAACTCTGGCCTCTGCCCACCGCCAACGCAACCCCGCCCACTGCCTCCACAGCCAGCAGTTCCAGAGGAGACAGCAACACTGAGCCCTGCCGAGTCTTCACCATTCCCCCAGACCTCCCCCTCACTGAGGACGAACGGTCAGTCCTCAGTAAAGGGCCCACCTTTGTCCCCCTCCACCCACATATCAACGAATACCGCTCACGCTTGGATATTGAGCAGTATTTCCGCTGCCTCCGCCTCCACGCTTACTACTTCAACCGTGAATCTAACCCTCCCTCTACTGAC
The DNA here is from genome assembly GCA_024137785.1 of Ginglymostoma cirratum. Taxonomy (NCBI): domain Eukaryota; kingdom Metazoa; phylum Chordata; class Chondrichthyes; order Orectolobiformes; family Ginglymostomatidae; genus Ginglymostoma; species Ginglymostoma cirratum. The sequence goes on from JAHRHZ010000275.1 coordinate 359,522, forward strand.
CCGTTCTCCCGCCTCCAACACAGGCCCTCCTCCTGGACACCACCCCAAGGCCTCCTACTCTCCCTCGACCTCTTCATCTCCAACTGCCGTCAAGACATCAATCGCCTCAACCTCTCCACCCCTCTCACCCACTCCAGCCTCTCCCCCGCAGAACGTGCAGCCCTCCACTCCAATCCCAACCTCACCATAAAACCCGCGGACAAGGGACGTGCAGTTGTAGTATGGCGCACTGACCTCTACATCGCTGAGGCCAGGCGCCAACTCTCCGACACCACCTCCTACCGCTCCCTGGATCATGACCCCCCACCCCCCGAGCACCAAACCATCATCTCCCAAACCATCCATAACCTCATCACCTCAGGTGACCCCCACCCACCGCCTCCAGCCTCATCGTTCCCCAACCCCGCACCACCCGCTTCTATCTCCTTCCCAAAATCCACAAACCTGACTGCCCTGGTCGACTCATTGTCTCCGCCTGCTCCTGCTCCACCGAACTCATCTCCACCTACCTAGACTCCATTTTCACCCCCTTGGTCCAGGAACTCCCTACCTACATCCGTGACACCACCCACGCCCTCCACCTCCTCCAGAACTTCCAATTCCCCGGTCCCCAACACCTCATTTTTACTATGGACGTCCAGTCCCTATACATCTGTATTCCCCATGCAGGTGGCCTAAAGGCCCTCCGTTTCTTCCTGTCCCGCAGACCTGACCAATCCCCCTCCACTGACACCCTCATCCACTTAGCTGAACTCGTCCTCACCCTCAACAACTTCTCTTTCAATTCCTCCCACTCCTTACAGACAAAGGGGGTGGCCATGGGTACCCACATGGGCCCAAGCTATGCCTGCCTCTTTGGAGGTTACGTGGAACAATCCCTCTTCCGTAGCTACACTGGCCCTAAACCCTACATCTTCCTTTGTTACATTGATGACTGTATCGGCGCCGCCTCATGTTCCCACGAGGAGCTTGAACAGTTTATCCACTTCACCAACACCTTCCACCCCAACCTTAAGTTCACCTGTACCATCTCTAATGTCTCTCTCTCCTTCCTGGACCTCTCTGTCTCCATCTTGGGTAACCACCTAGAAACCGATATCCATTTCAAGCCCACCAACTCCCACGGCTACCTCGAATACACCTCCTCCCACCCACCTTCCTGCAAAAATGCCATCCCCTATTCCCAATTCCTTCACCTCCGCCGCATCTGCTCCCAGGATGAGGCATTCCACTCCCGTATATCTCAGATGTCCTCATTCTTCAAGGACCGCAACTTCCTCCCCTCAGTGGTCGAGAACGCCATCGACCGGGTCTCCCGCATTTCCCGCAACTCATCCCTCACACCCCGTCCCCGCAATAACAACCGAAAAAGAATCCCCCTCGTCCTCACGTACCACCCCACCAACCTCCGGTTCCAACGCATCATCCTCCGACACTTCCTCCATCTGCAATCCGACCCCACCACCAAAGACATTTTTCCCTCCCCACCCTTGTCTGCTTTCCGGAGGGACCACTCTCTCCGTGACTCCCTTGTCCGCTCCACACTTGTCCGTCCTCCCTGGACTGACCTATCTCCTCCCTACCTCCCCACCAACACTCACCTTTACTGGCTCCATCCCCGCCTCTTTGACTTGTCTGTCTCCTCTCCACCTATTCTCTCCTGTATCCGTCTTCTATCCGCCTCTCCCTCGAGCCCCACCACACCCAGCACTTTTCCCTGCAACCGCAGGAAGTGCTACACCTGCCCTCACACCTCCACCCTCACCCCAATCCCAGGCCCCAAGAAGACTTTCCACATCAAGCAGATGTTCACCTGCACATCTGCCAATGTGGTATACTGCATCCGCTGTACCCATTGTGGCCTCCTCGACATCGGGGAAACCAAGCAGAGGTTTGGGGACCGCTTTGCAGAACACCTGCGCTCAGTTCGCAACAAACAACTGCACCTCCCAGTCACGAACCATTTCAACTCCCCCTCCCATTCCTCAGACGACATGTCCATCCTGGGCCTCCTGCAATGCCACAATGATGCCACCCGAAGGCTGCAGGAACAGCAAATCATATTCAGCCTGGGAACCCTGCAGCCCAATAGTATCAATGTGGATTTCACAAGCTTCAAAATCTCCCCTCCCCCTACCCATCCCAAAACCAGCCCAGCTCGTCCCTGCCTCCCTAACCTGTTTTTCCTCTCACCTATCCCCTCCTCCCACCTCAAGCAGCACCCCCATCTCCTATCTACTAACCTCATCCCGCCTCCTTGACCTGTCCGTCCTCCCTGGACTGACCTATCTCCTCCCTACCTCCCCACCTACACTCACCTTTACTGGCTCCATCCCCGCCTCTTTGACTTGTCTGTCTCCTCTCCACCTATTCTCTCCTGTATCGGTCTTCTATCCGCCTCCCCCTCTCTCCCTATTTATTTCAGAACCCTCTTCCCCTCCCCCATTTCTGATGAAGGGTCCAGGCCCGAAACTTCAAGCTTTCCTGCTCCTATGATGTTGCTTGGCCTGTTGTGTTCATCCAGCTCCACACCTTGTTATCCAGAATATTGGCTACTGGTTTTCTCCAGCATCCTCTGTTCTATTCCAGAAATTCACAATATTGCTCCTGCTGGCCTAGGGCGGCCATGTACACTGTCTGCTGCACCACATCATGATCAGCAGTCTCTTGAAAAATATTTCTTTCTCACTGAGATAAACCTTTGCTGAAAGTTATTAAATAGCTGCTTAAAAGTCTGCCATTGTACATTTGCTGTCCTACCTATCAAACCTAGTTTCCCTGTTCGCTTTAGCTAGCTCTGTCATCATACCTTCATATTTACAATTATTTCGATTTTAAAAGGCCAGTCTTAGAACCATGCTTTTCCCTTTTAACTCAGTGCAAAATTCTACCACGCAATGATCGCTGTAGTGTAGAAACACCTTTGTAATGGGGTTATTGAATAATCCTGTCTCATTATATTTTATACTATTGTTCGTCATACAGTGCTGTTAGGGGACTATAGACTAGCCCCACAAACAATGCCTTAACTTTCCTTTTCTTATCTTTACTCAAACTGATTCTATATCTTGCTGTTTTGAGCTAAGGCCATCTTTCACTATTGTATAAGCGACATTCTTAATTTGCAGAGCAATGCCACCAGCATTTTCCTAGTTTCATGACTTTTCATAATGTCAAAATGTCTTCAATATTGAAGTCCCAGCTTGGTCATCTTGCAGCCAAGTGTCTGCAAAGACTAACAGATTATATATTTCTTTTTGAGCTGTCAGTCTATCCGTTTTGTTATGAAAGCTGCATACATTCAGATGTAGAGCTATCATTTCTGACTTCTTACCATTCACGTAATCCCCGGCTATTTCTACTGGTACCTTCTTAAATCTGCATGCTTTGCTCTTCCTACTGTTACCCAAATTGCTATCATGTTGTATTACCTTCTTGTTTCCCTTTGATTTATCACATCTCCTCTCACATGATTACTTCCCCAAACTGTTTAGTTTAAAACCCTCCCTATTGCCCTTTGTTATGTGACATGCCAGAAGCCTAGCCACAGCACAATTCAAATGAATACTGCCCCAACAGTACTGCTCCCATTTTTTCCACTACTTTTACAGGTGCTTATGAGTCAACCCATTTCAACCACACTAGTCTTTGAATCAAGCATTCAACCCCCTAATCTTATTTAGCCTATGTCAGCTTGCTACTGGCTCAGGTAATAATCTAAAAAATATTGCCTTAAAGTTCTGTGCTTTAATTTAATCCCTAGCAGCTCATATTCCCTTGACAGAACTTCTTTCCAAGTTCAAGCTATGTGGGCCACAGCAGCTTGATTCTCTGTCCTTGTGCTTCAAGTTCGTCTCCAACCTAAAGTAGATATTGTGAACCTTGGAACCTAGCAGGCAACACAGCCTTCCGAAATCCTGCTCATGACTGCAGAGGACAGTGACCAATCCCTAACCATAATCTAATCCCACACTTGAATTTCTTTCTTTGTCAGGGTGCCATGGTTAGATCATTCATCCAGCTTCCAGCCTTCACTCTCATCCATTCGGGCTGCAAGAATTTAAACTTTCTGGACAATTATAAGGACTATGGCTCCTCCACTCTACCTTCTTGAATCGCTTACATGCCTTAGTTGCAGTCATATCTGCTTGTTCCTTACCATCAACCAAATTAGATAACTCTATCCTAATCGGTACGACAGCCTCTGGAGAAATCTGTATTTTATGCCTTCATGATGCTGTGCCTCCAAGCTGTATCTGTAGCTTGGCTTCTAGCTCACTGACACTGAGCCACAGCTCCTAAAACCATAGATACATATTGCAGACATGGTTGACTTGGATCATGACAGCTTCATCAACTCCCATGTACTACAGCCCTCAACATGTGACCTGCCCTGCCCCTTTTTTGTGTTAATTAATTTATTTTTCTTAATTTATAATTAATGAGTCTTAGTACTTCGATTAAACTTTACTACAGTTATTAAATCTTGCTGTTAATAAAGCCTAATATTTGCTTATAAATTATCCCTGTTTTGAAAGATAAAGGAGAAAATGCTCACTGACCAGTTGCCTGCATCTATGTGACATCACAGTTTGATGATCCTCCAATCTGCTGTGGACCCACAAACTGATCTTAACTGCTTTATGGTCCCTTGCAGTCCTCCCGTGTATTATGTTTTGTTATGGTCTTTGACTGCTCTGTTCCCTATCCCCTTGTGGCATTGTAATCTGTTAGTCTTCCCTCTTCACTTTTACTGTTTTATGATTTCTCACGGCACATCTGTTCTCTTTCTGCTTTATGGAATCTTGCTGCTGTCTCTGAAGATGCTGTCTGACCTGAAACAAACATTTTCTGTATTGATGTCTATAAATGTTCTGTGTTCAGTGTTCTATGTTCTGTGTTCTAAATTCCATCGTGTATTGCCATGCTGTAACTTCAGCACACCATACCAAATTCACATTAGGCACATCTGAACATTTTAAAACAAATGTCTGAAAGCCAAGTAAATGGGCCATTTATAGCTATTATGCCCCTGTTCTTCAAAAGTTATACACATTATTCATTCATGTTATTTCTGTCCCAATAATGTGACAGCCTAATTTATATTTTTAGTTTTCAAAAGTGGACAATAAATGCAGACTGAGACTGGCCTTGAAATGTTGGAGCTATTCTGATGGTTAACATATTAATGCACCACGTGGTATCAAACAGGCATTCAAAACAATTGTTTCCTTGTTTTATCCTTGCCTACTGGGGAATTAACTGATTACACTATTATTTGTGGTAGCAGCACCTCCAATTTTTGTGTCATCGGTAGAGGGACGGTTAGACAAACTGGGCTGGTGCATTTTATTCTTTGTTGCATTCAGAATTTGGATGTGACCAAACCCAAGTTAGTTGTATCAATTCATCATTTCTGCTCTGTCTAATCCGTTGACAACTAAATTTAACTTGGTGGCAGGATTTGAATTTTTTTTTCATGTTGAAAAGAAAACAGAGTTTTGAATACATTAAAATGTTAATTGTCTTAAATGTCAAAATTGAAATTTCTAAAATTTAGTGTTTTTGTCTCTGCTTTCCCTCCCACCATATACTATATCCAGGCCTAATGGATCATATGGTTAAGCAGGAGTTGAGCACGAATTTTTTTTTGTACATTAGATAGGCTTCAAATGAAAATAAAGACAGGAAATGCCAGAAATGCTGAGCAGGTAAGGTAGCATCTATGGTGGGAAATAAACAATATTAAAATTTCTCGTGAATACTTGATGAAAAGTGACTTATCTGAATTTGTTTCATTGTCAGTGGTTTTACTTTGTATAGTTTGTTTTATTGAAGGATTGTCACTGGAATTCTGGAAAAGCACAAGTGTGAAAGCTTCCCTTACTTGAGTTAATTCCTTTGTTTCTTTTGCAATTATCCATCAAAATATTTTTCATTTTTATCTTATCTACAAAGCTGTTGACATTATTTAGCTTTGAATTGCAAGTGTCATCCAGGTGCCAGGCTAATTATGTATAGAGGGATGATTGTTGCATTTTTAATCACAGGATAGTAAATTAGGAGCAGAAACTCTGGTCAGTTTTGTTTCCCCCAATAATAAGACAGACTTGCATTTATATGGCACTTTTAATAGTTACCAGATGCTTCAAAGCACTTTGCAGCTAGGAAATCCTTGTGAGGCTTACAAATATATAATACACACAATTTGTGCAAAACCAGTTCTTAAAAGTAGCTCAGAGATAGTAAGAACTGCCGATGCTGGAGTCAGAGATAACACAGTGGGGAGCTGGAGGAACACAACAGGCCGGGCAGCATCAGAGGAGCAGGAAAGCTGATGTTTCGGGTCGGGACTCTTCTTCAGAAATGGGGGAGGGGGAAGGGAGCTCTGAAGTAAATAGAGAAAGGAGGGGTTGGGCTGGGGAAGGTAGGTGGGATGGTAATAGGTGAGCGCAGGTAGGCAATGGTAGAGATTGGTCAATGAGGTGGGAGGAGCGGATAGGTCGGAGAGAAGACTGACAGGACAAGGGGGCGGGGATGAGAGGGACAAAACAGAGGCTCGGAGACCGCTTTGTGGAGTACCTGTGCTCAGTTCGAGATAAACAACAACACCTTCCAGTTACGAACCACTTCAACTCCCCCTCCTACTCCCTGGGCGACGTGTCCATCCTGGGCTACCTCCAGTGTCTCAACGACGCCACCCGGAAGCTGGAGGAGCAGCATCTCATATTCTGCCTTGGGAGCCTACAACCCAATGGTTTCAATGTGGACTTTACTAGTTTCAAAATCTCCCCACCCCGGCCTGATCCCTTGACAACCCTCCCTGTCATCTCCGCCCCCTTGACCTGTCCGTCTTCTCTCCCACCTATCCGCTCCCCCCCACCACTGCCTACTGCGCTCACCTATCACCATCCCACCTGCCTTCCCCAGCCCCACCCCTTCTCTCCCTCTCTCCCTCTCCCTCTCCCTCTCCCTCTCCCTCTCTCACAGCTCCCTGCCCCCTCCCCTATTTCAGATGAAGGGTCCTGACCCCAGACGGTGGCTTTCCTGCTCCTCTGATGCTGCCTGGCCTGTTGTGTTCCTCCAGCTCCACACTGTTATCTCTTAAATGTAGCAGTGTGGTACTGAGCTGATGATGCTCAAATAATCTGTTTTTGTGACAGTGATCGAAGGATAAGTGTTGACTATGACACCAGAGTTCCCCCTGCTCCTCTTAAATACTATTGTTGGATCATTTTCATCAACCTAAAAGAGCAGATGGAGTCTTGATTTAATGGCTGTTCTGAAGGACAGCACCTCTGTCAGTGCTGCACTGCCTCAATATTGCACTGGAGTGTCTGCCTCAATTTTTGTGCTCACATCCTGGACTCCCTAGGTTAGAGGCTCAGGACCAAATGTAGGATCCCCAGAAGAGCAAATCTGAGATTAGTTGACTCAGTATCAACTGGAATTCTGAGCTAAAGTTTGTTGCTTTTGTTTCCTTTACTTTTTAGAGAAAATCAGTTTCTGACCGGCAGGGTTAAGTTACTCTCCCTAGCACAGAGTGGAACTGAAATGATTGCAAGATCCTTAAGCTATACTTTTATACATAAAGAAGTGATTTTGTACTGAAGAAGGTACTTTTGTAGCAATAAAGCAATTTTTAAACCAAATTCATTGAATCTTTAAAGCTATTATATCCTCTCTTCAAGGACAAATAATTTCGTGTCCAACTACCCTGTCTTGTTCCCTAGCCCCACAAATCTTCTCTCTACAAATATTTATCCAGTTGCTGTTTGAATGTCAGGAGTGAATCTACCACTGTTCCTTTATTCTCTGGGCTGTAACTTTGCTGGAAAATCTGACGTGCAGCTTTATCAAAAGCCTTTTGGAAACTCATACATATCTCACAAGCTGCATTATCACATCAACCCGTATTACCTCATAAAAGAAACTCAAATTGAGCATAATTTTCCCTGAAAAAATATGTTCTGGCTTCCATTAGTTAATCCATGTTTGTTCAAAGGATTGTTAATTTTGTCCGGTATTAGCATAACTAAATGTTTCCCTGGTATCGAGGATAAACTCTCTTGTTGTTGCTGGGTTAATCCTTGTATCTGATTTTTTTTTTTTATTGTTTGAAGAAGAAAAATTCCAATTCTCAAATCTTTTGGTACTACTCCTGTATCTAAGCTTAGACAATTCCTGCCTTGGCAATATTCAGTCTTAATTCGCTCAGTATCCTTGGATGCATCTGATTCAGTCCTATTGATTTATGGACTTTGAAGTGCAACCAGCCTTTCTAATGCCTACTTTTTTTCTTTTTTTAAAAACATATTTTAGCCAACACATGATCTCAATTTTCTCTATGATCTTGGCAGCACTTTTTTGGTAAAGGTGGATGCAAAGTACTAATTTAGCACCTCAGCTATTCCCTCTGCCTCCATATGTAAATTCGGCTTTCTGTCCCTCTTTTTACTGTGTTTTAACTACTTGTATGTCATTGGAAGACTTGAATGAATTTTATCCACACATGGGATGTTGACAGCAACAGTTTGGATCTTGGTGCATGTTGCCAGTCAAGTGACCATTGACTCAGGAAAACAGTCTATAAAGGCAACTTTGTCTTTGTATTTTGTGCTGTCTTAAATTATTACTACCTATTACAGGAAGACAATGGAGTGAAATTGATTGATCCTTTAGGAGAAATGCTTGCACCTGCATGGGAAGCATATGCCACGCAGCTCGCAAACGCAGAAGAACAAGATCTGAAATCTGTCTTAACCAGTATTCTTGACAACGAGTCTGTGAACTTGCAGGAAATAGCACGGGTTGTTCTTGGCAGAGACACACGGTATGTCTTGTGGTTTTGTTGTTATGGGTATAGCTTGAATCATTTATTTCTCAGTTTTTGGAGTTGGGAAAAAGATGCCTTGTTAAGTAAACTGATATTCTATTGTTTACTGTTTTGTTTGTTGTGTTTGTATAAAATGATCCAACAATTTTCTTTTAATGTCCAGGCTAATTTGAAGCAAAATGTGGAGTTCAGTATTGGCAATTATTTGTGAGCTTCCTGTTATATCAGTACTGGGGTCAGTGCATCATCTTAAATTCTGGAAATTAGCACTTCAATATTTAATTCGTGGCATTGACCTACCTTAGCACTGAAATTAAGAATTCATCAAATTCAGTGTCTCCAACTAGGTAGACACGGCTAAGTCAGCATTTATTGTCCATCTCTAATTGTCCTTGGGAGGTGGTGGTGAACCAGTATTTGGAAGTGCGGCAACCCAAGGAACACCTTGTGTAGATACACTCACAGTACTCTTTGGAAAGGAGTTCTGGGAGAGTGTGATATGAATCATGAAGTTCAATAATATCTTTGTTAAGTGAACAAACAGAGCAGGTATTATGACCAATCTTAATTCAGTTGCATGATAATTCCAAAAACAATATAACATGTTCATACGTGAACACTTGGGTTCATTAGGACACAGAGACACTCTCTCTGGGTTATACAGTGTAAAGGGTTTCAGCAGAACACATAGACACTCTATAACTTATGCGGTGTAAAATAAAATATTGTGTGCTTATCCATTATCCATAGGTTGCCACACCTTGTTTAAACAAGATGACTTAGAACATAGAACACAGAACTGTATAGCATAGGAACAGTCCTTTGGCCCACGATCATGTGCTGAACATGAGGTCAAATGAAACTAATCTCTCCTGCCTGCCATTGGTCCCTATACCTCTGTTCCTTGCATATTCACGTGCTTATCTAAAAGTCCCTTAAATGCCTCTATTGTATCTGCCTCCACCACCACCTCTGGCAGTGCGTTCCAGATTCCTACCACTCTGTGTCAAAAAAAAACTTGCCCTTCACATGTCTTTTGAATTTCCTCCCTCTAACTTTAAATGCATGCCACCTCGTAGTAGATATTTTGACTTGCGGAGAAAGATTCTGACCGTCAACGCTATCAATGCGTCTCATAATTTTACAGACTTCTGTTAAGTCTCCCCTTCACCTGCACCGCTCAAGAGAAAACAAGCTGAGTTTTTCTATCTTCTCCTTATAGCTCATACCGCCTAGTCCAAACAGCATCTTGGTAAACCTCTTCTGGACTGTCTCCGAAGCCTCCGCATACTTCCAGTAATGTGGCGACCAGAATGAACGCAGTATTCTAAATGTGGCCTAACCAAAGTCTTATAAAGCTGCAACATGACATCCTGATTCTTGTACTCAATTCCCCAAACAATAAGGGCAAGCATGCCATACGCCTTCTTTACTACCATGTCTACTTGTGTGGCTGCTTTCGGGGAGCTATGGACTTGAACCCCAAGATCCTTCTGTACATCAATGCTGTTCAGAGTCCTGACGTTAACTACATACTTTCCCTTCACCTTTGATCTCCCAAAGTGCAGCACCTCATACCTATCCAGTTTAAACTCCATCTGCAACTGATCTATATCCTGCTGCATCTTTTGACAATCTTCTACACGATCCACAACTCCACTGATTTTTGTATCGTCTGCAAACTTGCTAACCTACCCATTTACATTTTCATCTAAGTAAGGTGTGTATATATATATATATATATATAACAAATAGCAGAGGTCCTAGTATGGATCTCTGCAGAACACCACTAGTCATGGAACTCCAGCCTGATAAAACACCCTTCCACCAATACCCTGAGTCTTCTATAGGCAAACCATTCTGAATCCACACGACCAAGTCACTGTGGATCCCAGGCATCCTAATCTTCTGGTTGAGCCTTCCATGAGGGACCTTGTCAAAAGCTTTACTAAAATCCGTGTAAACAATATCCACTGCTCTACCCTCATCGATCACCTTCGTTGTCACCTTGAAAAATTTAACTCAAGTTAGTAAGACGTGACCTGCCCTGCACAGAGCCATTCTGACGTTCCCTAATTAGGCCATGCTTTTCCAAATGTGCATAATTCCTATCCCTAGGAATTCTCTCCAATGGTTTCCCAACCACTGCTGTCAGACTCACTGGTCCGTAGTTTCCTGGATTATCCCTATTTCCTCTCTTGAACAGAGGAACAACGTTAGCTACTTGGCTTCTAACCATTGTTCCCTCTAATTATTTTTGAGTGGATTGCAAACTTGTCTGAGCACTCCATTTTGTTCATACATCACATTGTAAAAGTCACTGAAGTTTCACAAAATAAGGAGCAGCATGTTTGTTTCAAAATGCTGTGTGATCGACAATACTGTTCTGCTCCAACCTGTCCTATTCTCTCCTTGAAGATTGCTTTCTGCCTTTACCTCCCACTGTTCACAGTCTGCCTCTTTGTATACATTCACTCTCGCACATACCTATTCACGTCTCACTTGCCCTGTTCTCCTCTTCCTCCCTCACACATTCCATACCTGGACAGCTGACTCCCCCATCTTGACACTTATAACAGTGTATATAAAATGTGGAAGGAATAGGGAAAAAACAATTTGAAGGTCTGGTCTTCAATCGTAAATAACCTTAGAGATCCATTCATCTCCCCAAGTAGTGAAATGAAGGAGTCATAATCTAGTCTCATCCATTATTCATTCACCTGGACAGCTTCAGTGAGCATGTGGCGTCCAGGCTAGTGCATGTGACCCAGTAAGTGCTAAAGGTAGATGTTCCTTGATCATGCTGTGTATTGTGATCATTTTGGTGGAGGTTGTAACATTGGATTCATAATCTGGAGCCCGATCTAATCTAAAATCTAATATTTCTGAGAACAAGGTTCAAATTCCACCTGGCAGATGGTGAAGTAGATTTTCAATAAAATCTGGAATTGAAAAGCTATTCAATAGCAACCATGTAACCATTGTCGGCCAGGCAGCATCAGAGCAGGAAAGCTGACGTTTTGGATCGGGACCCTTCTTCAGAAATGGGGGAGGGGGAAGGGAGCTGTGAAATAAATAGAGAGAGGAGGGGTGGGGCTGGGGAAGGTAGGTGAGATGGTGATAGGTGAGCGCAGGTAGGCAGTGATTGGTCAATGAGGTGGGAGGAATAGAGAGGTGGGAGAGAAGATGGACACGCCAAGGAGGCAGGGATGAGAGGGAGGGTTGGTCATGGGATGAGGCCGGGGGTGGGGAGATTTTGAAACTAGTAAAGTCCACATTGAGACCATTGGGTTGTAGGCTCCCAAGGCGGAATATGAGGTGCTGCTCCTCCTGTTTCTGGGTGGCGTCATTGTGACACTGGAGGAGGCCCAGGATGGACATGTTGCCCAGGGAGTGGGAGGGGGAGTTGAAGTGGTTCACGACTGGTAGGCTCTTCACATCCTCAGAGTAGTCATAGAGCTGTACAACATGGAAACAGACCCTTCGGTCCAACTCACCCATGCGGACCAGATATCCTAAATTAATCTAGTCCTGTTTGCCAGCATTTGATCCCTCCAAACCCTATTGCCTCCCTTGCCTTTCTCAGTGTTCTCTGGTATATCCCATCAGGCCCTGGGGATTTGAGTACTTTAAAACTTTTCAAGACCGTCAATACCTCCTCCCTTTTGATCTCAACATGACCCAAACTATCTACACACCTTTCCCCAGACTCATCATCCACCAAGTCCTTCTCTATGGTGAATACTGACGCAAAGTACTCATTTAATACCTCACCCATTTCCTCTGGCTCCACACATAAATTCCCTTCCCTGTGCTTGAGTGGGCCAACGCTCTTCCTGGCTACCGTTTTGCTCTTTATATATGTATATAAAGCGTTGGGATTTTCCTTAATCCTGTTGGCCAATGACTTTCCATGACCTCTTTTAGCCCTCCTGACTCCTTGCTTAAGTTTCTTTCCACTTTCCTTGTATTCCACCCTTGCTTCATGTGTTCCTAGCCTCCTAGCCTTGGTAAATGCTTCCTTTCTCTTTTTGATTAGGCTCAGAATATCTCTCGTTATCTAAGGTTCCCTAAACTTGCCATACCTGTCCTTCATCCTTACAAGAATGTGCCTGTCCTGAGTTCCCAGCAACTTACACTTGAAAGCCTCCCACATACCAGATGTTGATTTGCCCTCAAACACCTGCCTCCAATCTGCATTCTTATTTCCTGCCTGATATTGTTGTAATTAGCCTTCCCCCAATTTAGCACTTTCATCTGACAACCGCATTTATCTTTATCCATCAGCGCCTTAAAGCTCTCAAATTAAATACCAGCCTTCATATAACAGGGCTACCAGAACTGCACATAGTACCCCAGGAAAGCCTTCAACAACATCTTGTACAGCCTTAACATGATGTTCCAACTCTACTCAAAAGTCTGAAAAATGAAGGCAAGCGTGTTAAGTCGATGCTGATGGAGTGTGCCCTAAGATGTTGGTGACTGGCATCTGACATGGAAGTCGTAAGCAGTAACTCGGAGTTGACCTGATACCTGACCAGACTTTCATGACTGGAATTGAGTTTCTATCTAGTGGGTGTTAGAATGGGCACCTGCATATTGATGAGGCAAGATTAGGTAATAAGGAGGGCAATAATGGATGATAAGCTCCATTTATAAACCTCTCACCACTGACCAGTGAGAATTTCATCTCAATGACCAGAATTGGTTTGGAAAGCATGTCTTGGTGCTTCTGATGGTTGTGAAAGGCCTTGCTTGGGTTCCACGTAATTGTGCCAAATTTCTTGCTACAGCCCAAATCACTGGGAGGATTCTGGCCCTTGAGTTCCATTCCCTCTTTGTTAAGGCCAGTCCCGATTTTCTCCACTTGACTTGCTTATCTCACTTTCCTAACATCCCCTCATTCTTGATGCTCACACTGGAAGAAATAGTTTCTCTGAGTAAATTCTGTCAACAATTTAAAGCCTTTGCAACTGTGAAGTAAGTCTGAAGGAAAGGAATAAGAAACAAAGACTAAAACTTTTCAGTAAAGACAGTCCAAGTTAATTTGCAAATATGCAGGAACCATTCCATCTGATTGATGGTTCAATGCAGTATACTGAATATATTACACAGGAAGTCAATGTGATCCAGATAATGGGCATTTTGAAAGAGGCATTTAAAATTCATTGTTTATTGAACATTTTAATTTACTGTTGGGCTCCTATGATGCTGCTTGGCCTGCTGTGTTCACCCAGCTCTACACCTTGTTATCTAAAGGTTGAAATGGAGTGAGTTTATCTCAACAGACTTGTAATTATCCCCAAGTTAGCTGGAAATATTTAACGCAGCATGTGTTCACTCACTTAATTTTTTCTGTGCTGTGAACCTGTCCATGATGAGCACCACTGAGACTTACTTTAGGGTTATCTTTAAGCACAGTGATCTTCATATCATAGATTAAAGACAGCAGAACCGAGGTGTCCCTCAGAACAGAAAAGACAGAGAAACTGATTGTGTAAGCATTTCCTTGTTATTTTGCTTAACGAAACCAACCTTTCTGCTACCCAAGTCACTCTCACAATGGATATTAACTTTAATTTGTTATGAGGGCATTTAAAATCAGTCCTGCAGTGTTTGCCTTCGACAGATCAGGAGGCGCAATAATTTTGAAATTTTTGAAGCGACTCTCTGTTGTACAGATCTGAATAAAGAACGTAAAGGTTTGCAATTCTACAATCCTTGCACGGCCTCAGGATGTCCCGGTGTGCTTTAGGACCGATGAAGTACTTTTTAACATTGTAGTCACTGTTAAATAGCAGTCGCTAATGTGTGCATTACATGATAATACATCAATAGGTCGTTATGTTATTGTAGTCTGGAAGCAGTTAGGTGCATTTAAGAGATTCTGCTGGAGTCTAAGTTTTTTTCTGCCATACTTTTCATTCAACTTTCTGTGAACTATGTAAACCCTCAGACTGAGTACCAGATAAATGCTGGCAAATGGGACTGGATTTATTTAGGATATCTGGTGGGCATGGATGAGTTGGACTGAAGGGTCTGTTTCCATGCTGTATATCTCTGACTTTATAAGTCTATCTATACGGCAGCTTCTCTCCTTAGAGTTCATCCATCACGTAACCTCTCACATCATTTGATTATTAACCCATTACTACACATTAGAAACCAGAATATCTGTGGTGGTGGGTGTGGGTTTTAGTTAGCTCACTTAGTTTGATGGCTGGTTTCTGATGTAATGCGATGCCAAAGGGAGGGTTCAATTTCTGAACTAGTTGAGATCATCATGAAAGTCCTACCTTCTCGACCTTGCCCCTCACTTGAGACAAGATGATGGTTGGGTTGAACTGCCAGCAGTCATCTCTCTGTCTGATGAGAGAACAGATCTCTCGGACAATGATGTCCTTATCTATGTTAGTGATGTGGGCCAACAGGTAGCAATTGGCTACAATATCAAAGAGAACTTTCTTTCGTGAAGTGACAAGAGCTATTCCTGTAGAGGCAATGGCCTAGTGATGTTGCCACTAAACTATTAATCTTGAGAACCAGGTAATGTTCTGGGGACCTGGGTTCAAATTCAGCCATGGCAGATGGCAAAATTTGAATTCAATAAAAGTCTTGAATTAATCATCTCATGATGACCATGAAACTGTTGCTGATTGTTGGGCAAAACCCACCTGGTTCACCAGCGTCCTTTAGGGAAGGAAAATGCTATCCTTCGCTGTTCTGGCCAGCATTCTTTGTGCTGTTGCTTACCATTCAACCTTTGAAACTGCAGATACTTGTTTGCTGTTTCCTCAGCTTTGTGTTCCTTCAATGCGCATGCATGTGCATATATTTTCTCACTCTCTATCACACTCTCACATACATTCTCACACACACACTGAGAACTGAGTCATAACAGTATGTTTGTGAATACCTGTACACTGACTTGGGGGCTGCCAGTCTCTGTATACTTCACTTGGTGATGGCAAGAACTACGGACGCTGGAGTCAGAGACTATACAGTGTGGAACTGGAAGAACACATCAAGTCAGGCAGCATCAGACGAGTACGAAAATTGGCGTTTCGGGTTGGAATCCTTCTTCAGAACAGTGTTCCTCTAGCTCCACACTGTTACCTCTGTATACTTCACATTGCTTTCGTAGCGCTGCTCACTGACTTCAGCATTAACTTGCAGAATTCAAGCCTCTGAGTGGCTCACATTGCTTTTTTGGTGCACGGGCTGCCAGCAGAGGGAGAGGAGGACAGTGGGGAACCTTGAACTGTCAAGGGGGTGGGAATGTCAACGTGTGGCACCGTGCTATGTCGACATCACACCTGCAGCATGAGCCAACAGTTTTCCAGGCAAACACACTGCATGGGTGTTAAGGGCGGCAAGGTGGGTCAGTGATTGGCACTGCTGCCTCCCAGTGCCAGGGACTTGGGTTTGATTCTGGCCTCTGGCAAATGTCTGTGTAGAGTTTGCACGTTCTCCCTGTGTCTGTGTGGGTTTCTGCTGGGTGCTCCGGTCTCCTCTCACATTCCAAAGATGTGCTGTACACTGCTTATGTAGACACCTTACCCTCTCGCTTGCTGTGCCTCCGTTCATAAGAGCTCATTTTCTGTGCTTGCCAGTCTTCAATCAGCACTGTAGTTCATGCTTTGATGTTGGGGTTTTATGCTCAGCCCTGGTTCTTTAATTTAGCTCATTTTTTTGAGAGTGACATTTTGAAGTGAATTTGCCGTACATGTATTTGCCAGTTACATTGCTTCAAGTATGCCGAAGTGTGCCTTGGGGGGAAACATGATTTCTAACTCGCTTCTAACATTCTTGTCTGCATTAGCAAGAGCTTTTGCTGCTATCCCGTTAATAATGAATGCTTTTATATTTCACTTTTTTATAGACATTCTATTCCTTTCTTCCTTATATTCGTAGATAGAGCTAGGCAATCCCACAACCAACAGATCAGATCTAAGTTCTGCAGTCCTGCCACATCCAGGCATGAATGATGGTTGACAATTAAGCAACTCACCAGAGGAGGAGGCTCCACTAATTTCCCCATCCACAATGATGGAAGAGCCCGACACGTCTGTGTAAACCATATGGCAGAAGTACTCACAGCAGTCTTTAGCGACAGGTGCCAAGTGGATGATCCATCTTGGCCTCCTCTACTAGGCCCCAGCATCAGAGATACCAGTCTTCAGCCAATTTGATTCACTGCATGTGATATCAAGAAACGTTTGGAGGCACTAGATACTGCAAAGGCTGTGGATTCTGACAACATTCCAGCAGTAGTACTGAAGATGCATGCTCCAGAATTTGCTGCTCCCCTAGCCAAGCTCTCTTAATACAGTTACAGCAGTGGCATCTACCTGATAATGTGAAAAAGTGCCCAGTATGTCCCTTACACACAAAGCAGAACAAATTCAACCTGGCCAATTATTGCTGTATTCGTCTCCTCCAGCTCTGTAAAGTGATGGAAGGAGTCATCAACAGTGGTACCAAGCAGTACTTCCTCAGTGACACCCCGTTTTGGGTTCTGCCAGGGCCACCCAGCTGCTGACCTCATTACAGCCTTGGTTTGAAAGAGCTAATTCCAGAGGTGAGGTAAGGTGAGAGTAATAGCCCTCGATACCAAGGCCACATTTGGTTGAGTGTGGCATCAAGGAGCAAAGCTGGGATCAGTGGGTATCAAGGGACAAAATCTCCACTGGTAGGAGTCATACCTGGCACGTTGGAAGATGGTTAAAATTGTTGGAGGTCTTGTGACTCCTCAGATACTGAAACAATCCATGTTTAAATGCAATAAGATCTGGACAATATTCAGGCATGGACTGCAAGGTGGCAAGTAATATTCACGCCACACAAATGCCAGGTAATGACCATCTCCGATAAGGGACAGTCTCAGCACTGCTCCTTGATATTCATCGGTGCTAGCCTTACTGAGTTCCCTACTGTCAACATCCTGGGGTTTTCCATTGACCAGAAACGCAACCGGACTGGCTATATAAGCAAAATGGTAACAAGCGTTAGCTCAGAGGGGAGTGACTCACTACCTGACTCCCCAAAGCCTATTGCCCATTTACAAGGCACAAGGCAGGAATGTGATGAAATACTTTCCACTTGCCTGGATGCTCCAATAACACTCAAGAAGCTTGATCCCCATCCAGGACAAAGCTTGCTTGATTGGCATCACATCCACAAGCATCCACTCCCTCTTCCACTGGCGCTCAGTAGCAGCAATGTGTAACTTCTACAAGATGTACTGCAGAAATTCATCAAAGATCCTTAGACGGCACCTTCCAAACCATGACTGCTTCTGTTTAGAAGGACAAGGGCAGCAGATACACCAGCACCTGCCAGTACCCTTCCAAGCCACTCACCATCCTGACTTGGAAATATGTTACCATTTTTTCACTGTTACTCCTTGAAATCCTTGAATTTCCTCCCTAAGGGCATTATGGATCAACCTCCAACATGTGGACTGCAACATTTCAAGAAGGCAGCTCATCACCACTTTCTCAAGGGTAACTATGGATAGGCAATAGACATTGGCCAGCCAGTGATGCCCATGTTCTGGGAGTGAATCAAAATAAGTTTCTGTGCACAGACAAATAGGGATCAATACATATTGAAATACAAGTGGAAGGTATTCTTTGACAGTCTAAATATTTATTCTTTATGGATAGTAACTTGCAATTTTGATCCTTTGGCCTAGGTGCCTCAAAAGTCCAAAGTAACATGTTTTTAAATTCTAGATAACAAGCATGGGGCTGGATGAACACAGCAGGTCAAGCAGCATCATAGGAGCAGGAAAACTTGACGTTTCGGGCCTAAACCCTTCTTCAGAAATGGGGGAGGGGAAAAGGGTTCTGAAATAAATAGGGAGAGAGGGGGAGGCGGATAGAGGATGGATAGAGGAGAGGATAGGTGGAGAGGAGGCAGACAAGTCGAAGAGGC
>JAHRHZ010000275.1:378696-422832 GCA_024137785.1 Ginglymostoma cirratum
ACTCACCTTTACTGGCTCCATCCCCGCCTCTTCGACTTGTCTGCCTCGTCTCCACCTATCCTCTCCTCTCTATCCATCCTCTATCCGCCTCCCCCTCTCTCCCTATTTATTTCAGAACCCTCTTCCCCTCCCCCATTTCTGAAGAAGGGTTTAGGCCCGAAACGTCACGTTTTCCTGCTCCTATGATGCTGCTTGACCTGCTGTGTTCATCCAGCCCCATCCTTGTTATCTTGGATTCTCCAGCATCTGCAGTACCTTTTATCTCTGATGTTTTTAAATTCTCTCTGGAAGAGGGATGGAAGAATCTTGAAGCAAGATTTATATCAGTAATTAGGTGTCAAAATTTCAAGATTGTAAGCAAGAGAGCTAGGAGTGAGAGGAGAAACATCTTCACTGAAAGAATTGTTAGGATTTGCAATGCGCTGCCTGGGAGATTGGTCGTGATGTGGAGGTGCTGGTGTTGGACTTGGGTGGACAAGGTCAGAAATCATATGACACCAGGTTATAGTCCCAACAGGTTTATTTGAAAACAAGCTTTTGGAGCTTTGCTTCTTCTTCAGGTGTTAGTGAGAGAGATGGTCTCAGACGCAGAATTTAGAAGTAAAAGATCAAAGAGTTACTGATGAGGATGTATTAAACAAACCTAAGATGCTGTTAAATATTTAATCAGTTAGAAGGTTTTAATTGATTGATATGTATATGTAAATTTCTGAATTTTTTTCAAGTCACTGCTGTGAGAGGACTACAGATTTTATCAGTGTAAAGAAGAGGTGACATTTTAGGTCAGACAATGCATGTTAGGTGTGAGACCTTGTTTGGAAACTGTTTGTGTTTTGGTTTGGAGTCAGACTGGTTTTATTTCTAAAGTAGGAATTTATAAAACGCCACATTGACTGACTGTCTATAAATTGTATGCTTTTTGAAAGAACTTCAGGGATTTACATATACATATTAATCAGTTAAAACCTTCTAACTGATTAAAAATTTAACAACATCTCAGGTTTGTTTAATACATCCTCAACTGTGGTGTGACCCTTTGATCTTTTACTTATAAATTCTGTGTCTGATACTACCTCTCTGACTCGGCTGGCACAGTGGCTCGGTGGTTAGCACTGCTGCCTCTCGGCGCCAGAGACCTGGGTTCACTGTCTGTGTGGAGTTTGCACATTCTCCCCGTGTCTGCGTGGGTTTCCTCCCGGTGCTCCGGTTTCCTCCCACAGTCCAAAGGTGTGCAGGCTAGGTGGATTGGCCATGCTAAATTGCCCAGATTAGGTGGGTAACAGGAGGATGGGACTGGGTGGGATGCTGTGAGGGTCATTGTGGACTTGTTAGGCCGAAGGGCCTATTTCCACACTCTAGGGATTCTATGAAATCTATGAAAAAGGAAGAAGGAACGAGGCTGTGAAAGCTTGTGTTATCAAATCAACTTGTTGGACTATAAGCTGGGTGGAGACAGTTTCCATAGGAAAGTTTGGATATATATTTGAAAGTGATTAAGTTAGAGGACCGTGGAAATAGGACTGGAGAGTGGGATTAGCTGGGTAGCTCTTTCAGGAGCCGGTGCAGACACGATGGGTTGAAGTCATAGATTCCCTACAGTGTGGAAACAGGTCCTTCGCCCCAACAAGTCCACACTGACCCTCGGAGCATCCCACCCAGACCCATCCCCCTATAATACAACTAATTTACACATCCCTGAATACTACAGGCAATTTAGCACGGCCAGTGCTAACCACTGAGCCACCGTGCCACCCCCACAGGAGGTTGACCTCCTGTACTGTAAGATTCTGTGATAAGACTTGGACTTTGTTCTTTCCTGGAAGTTATTTCTGTCAGTTCTTTTGATTCAGAAGAAATAGCTGAAAGTGAACATTATTCATTGGAAAGATACAGCTCTGGGCCTGCATATTTCTATTTTTCTGATGCATTGGAACTCTAAACAGTTGTATAGCTGTACCATTTATTAATAATTATCTGAAAAAAATTATCCATCTCTGTCTTGTCAGTGTTTAGAATTGATCCGGGGTCATTTCTGTTGCAAAGGGCTCTTTGATTTTGATTTATGGAGGCTACTTTTGATTATCAGGGCTCCTTTCTCATTCTCATTAATTTTCTTTGTAGATGATATAATCATGTAACAATGCTATTTGTGATGAATTTTTTTCCAGCTTTCTTCGTTGGGTCTATTTAAATATACATTAAATCTTTTAACTTGTGATGTAGGAATATTATTTTGTTAAGTTAATGTAAATAAATTTCCCAAACCCCAGGCATGTGAACATGCTCCTCTTCTCACCTCCTCTTCCCTCCACAGCAAACCCCCTTCCCCCGCCACACCCCCACCTCCCAGAATTGGTAGCTGTGATATCCACTGTTGCTATACCCCACACAGGCTGAAACTCAGGCCCAGCAAGGAATGTTACGTAGAAACATAGAAAATAGGAGCAGGAGTAAGCCATCTGGCTGATCATCCAACTTAATAGCCTGTCCCTGTTTTTCCCACATATCCTTGATGCCTTTAACTCCAAGTACTGTATCCAACTCCTTGAAATCATAACATGCTTTGGTCTCG
Source organism: Ginglymostoma cirratum (assembly GCA_024137785.1). Taxonomy (NCBI): domain Eukaryota; kingdom Metazoa; phylum Chordata; class Chondrichthyes; order Orectolobiformes; family Ginglymostomatidae; genus Ginglymostoma; species Ginglymostoma cirratum. Next base: position 381,269 of record JAHRHZ010000275.1, read on the forward strand.
ACTGCTTTCTGTGTTAGCAAATTTCACGTCTTTTTGCGTGACAAAAGTTCTCCTCATCTCAGTCCCGAGTGGTTTACCCCATCTCCTTAGACTGTGACTGTGTGGTTTTGGACTCCCCTAGCTTTGGGAAAACCCTTCCTGCATCTACCCTTTGAATTTTAAAGTTTTCTATGAGGTAGCCCTCATTCTTCAGAACACTAGCGAATGTAATCCTAAATGATTCGATTTCTCCTCATATGTTAGTACTGTCATCCCAGGAATCAGTCTGGTAAAGCTTTGCTTTACTCCAGTATAGCAGGAACATCCCACCTCATGTGAGGAGATCAAACGGCACACAATTTTCCAGATATGGTCTCACCAAGGCCCTATGTAATTGCAGCAAGACGCAGAATCACAGAATCCCTACAGTGTGGAAACAGGCCATTCAACCTAACGAGTCCACACTGACCCTCCAAAGGTCATCCCCTACCTTTTCCCTGTAACCTTGCACTGCCATGCTTACGCAGCTAACCTACATTTCACTGAACGCTATGGGCAATTCACCTAACTTGCACATCTGTGGACTGTGGGAGGAAACCGGAGCGGACACGAGGACAATGCGCAAACTCCACACAGACAGTCTCCCGAGGGTGGAATCGAACTCAGGTCCCTGGTGCTGTAACAGCAGTGCTAACCACTGAGCTACCGTGCTGCTCCATCCCTGCTGCTGTACTCAAATCCTCTTGGTATGAAGGCCAACATTCAGTTTGCCTTCTTAACTGCATGCTTACCTTCAGCGACATTCCCCCTCTCAATTTGTAGCTACTCAGGTAATAATTTGCTTTCCTGTTTTGGTACCAAAGTGGCTAACATCACACTTATCCAGATTAAACAACATCCTTCGTGCATTTGCTCACTCACTCAGCTTGTCCTAATCACACTGAAACATCTTTGCAGTTTCCTTGCAGATTACCCTGTCACCACCCTTTGTCTCATGTGCAGATTTGGAGATAATACATTTAGTTCCCTCATTCACAATATATATTAATAATTTGAATAACTGGGGTCCTGGCATTGATTCCTGTGGTACCCCACAAGTCACTGACTGACATTTGGAAAAGAACCTGTACATTCCTGCCCTTACTTTCCTGACTGCCAACCAGTTTTCTGTCCATCTTAATACACTACTCCCAATCCTATGTGCTTTAATTTTACACACTAATTTCTTAGGAGGGACTTTATCAATAGCCTTCTGAACGTCCAAGTAAGCCATAGCACTGGCTTCTCCTTGTCAACTCGTTGCATCTTCAAAAAATTCCAGTAGATTTGTAAAGCATGATTTTCCTTTGTAAATCAATGCTGACTTTGTCTGATCCTACCACTGCTTTCCAAATGTTTAGCTATTAATTTTTTTAAAATAATGGACTGTAGCATTTGCCCCACTACCACATCAGGCTGATTGATCTGTACCTCTGAGTGTTCTCTCTACCTTCCTTTTTAAATAGAGGGATTATGTTAGCTAACTCTTCAACCTGTAGGAACTGTTCCAAGATTTTGCAGATTCTCTAAGGTGACCACTAATTCCAGGACGACTGTGTTAAGTACTCAGGCATGTAGATTATCAGGCCCTGGAGATTCATCAGCCTTCAATCCAATTCATTTTCCCAACACCATTTCCCTGCTAATGCTGATTTCCTTCCATTCTTCCTTCTCACTAAACTCTATGTTCCCCAACATTTTGCAATGTTATTTGTGACCTCCTTTGTGGAAACAGGACCAAAGCATGTATTTAGTAGGTCAGCCATTTCATTATTGCCCATTATAAATTCCTCTGTTTCTGACTGTATAATTGTCTTCAATCTTTTTTCTCTCCACAAACTGATGGAAACTTTTAGTCAATTTTTATATTCACTGTCATCTTACTCTCAGTTTTTTCCCCTTTCTTAATCAATCCCTGTCTTTTGCTGAATTCTAAACTGTTCCCACTCCTCTTGACCGTTGTTTTTTAATGCCAATTTGGACCTCGTTGCTGGATCTATTACTGTCATGGTTTGGCTGCCTTTCCTGTTTTCTTTTTGCACCAGACAGGAATAAATAATTATTCCAGTTCAACCATGCACTCTTTGAATGTCTGCCTATCCACCAACATCCTCTCAAGTAATCCTCCCCAGTCAATCATTGCTAACTCGCACGTCATATCATCATGGTTTCCTTTATTTATATTAAGGAGCCTACTCTCAGAATCAACTAATTCTTGTCTAACAAAATTGATTGAGTGACGAAGATGATTGAGCAGTGGATGTAGTCCATATGGACTTCACGAAAGCATTTGACAAGGCCCCTCATGTTATACTTCTCCAGAAAATTAAGTCTGTTGAGTTAGTAAGTAGTGAAACAAAATTAGCTTGGCCATAGAAGACAGAGTAATTGTGGAGGGATGTTTTTCGGGCTGGAGGTCTGTGACCAGTGGTGTTCTGCAAGGATCAGTGATGGGACCCCTTGTTAGTAATATACATCAATGACTTAAATGATAAGGTCTGATTGGTAAATTTGCAGATGATGCAAAAATGGGTGCACTTGTGGATAGTGAGGAAGGTTGTCAAAGGATACAGGAAGATCTAGATCAGTTGGAAAGTTGGCCAGAGAAATGGCAGATGGAGCTTAATCTAGACGAGTTGAGATGATGCATTTTGGGAGGTCAAATGCTAAAGGAAATGGCAGGACCCTTTGGAGGTTTGATGTACAGAGGGATTTTGGGGCCCAAGTCCATAGCTCCTTGAGAGTAGCAACACAGGTGAAGAAGGTATACACCGTGCTTGCCTTAATCCATCGGGGCATTGAGTATAAAAGTTGGCGAATCGTGTTTCAGTTGTATAAGATTTTAGTTCTGCCACATTTGGAGTATTGTATGCAGTTCCAGTCGCCACACTATTGGAAGGATGTAGAGGGTGCAAAAGAGCTTGATCAGTATGTTGCCTGAATTGGAGTATAATAGCTAAAGGAAAAGGTTGGACCAACTTGGATTGTTTTAGCTAGCGCGTCAGAGGCTGAGGGGCTACCTGATAGAACATAGAGCAGTACAGCACAGTACAGGCCCTTCGGCCCATGATGTTGTGCCGAACATTTACCCTAATCCTAAGGTCTATCTAACCTCCACTCCTACCTTATACTATCATCCATATGCCTATTTAATAGCTGCTTAAATGCCCCTAATGAGGCCGATGCCACTACCCTCTCCGGCAATGCATTCCACGCCCCACCACTCTCTGAGTAAAGAACCGACCTCTGACATCTCCCCTATATCTACATCCACTCACTTTAAAACTATGCCCCCTCGTAATAGCTACCTCCACCCCAGGAAAAAGTCTCTGGCTGTCTACTCTATCTATACCTCTGATCATTTTGTACACCTCTATTAAGTCACCTCTCATCCTTCGTCGTTCTAAAGAGAAAAGCCCTAGCGCGCTCAACCTTTCCTCGTAAGACCTTCCCTCCATTCCAGGCAACATCCTAGGAAATCTCGTCTGCAACTTTTCCAGCGCCTTTCCTGTAATGAGGTGACGAGAACTGGATAGAATACTCCTGATGTGGCCGAACCAGGCTTTTGTATAGCTGGAGCATAACTTCACAGCTCTTGAACTTGATCCCTCTATTAATGAAAGCTAACACACCATACGCCTTCTTAACAACTCTATCCACCTGGGTGGCAGCTTTCGGGAAACTGTAAACATTAACCCCAAGATCCCACTGCTCCTGCACACTGCCAAGAATCTTTCTGTTAACCCTGTATTCTGCTTTCAAATTTGTCCTTCCAAAATGAATCACCTCACACTTTTCAGGGTTAAACTCCATCTGCCACTTCTCAGCCCAGCTCTGCATCCTATCAATGTCCTTTGTAACCTAGAACAGCCCTCCGCACTGTCCACAACGCGACCCACCTTCGTATCGTCCGCGAACTTGCTAATCCACCCTTCCACTCCTTCATCCAAATCATTTACAAAAATCACAAATAAAAGAGGACTCAGGACAGATCCTTGTGGTACACCAGTCTTAACTGAGCACCATGTTGAATATTTTTGTCCACTACCACCCTTTGTCTTCTAAGGGTCAGCCAATTCTGAATCTAATCTGCCACATTTCCCCCTATTCCATGCCTCCTTACCTTCTGCATGAGCCTGCCATGGGGAACCATGGGGAACGCCTTACATAAATCCATGTATACCACATCCATTGCTCTACCTTCATCGACGTGTTTGGTCACCTCTTCAAAGAATTCAATAAGGTTTGTGAGGCATGATCTACACCTCACAAATCCATGCTGACTATCACGAATCAAACTGTGCCTTTCTGAGTTATCATAAATCCTTTCTCCCAGAGCCCTTTCCAATAATTTGCCCACCACTGACGTAAGACTAACTGGCCTGTAATTTCTGGGGTTATCCCTTTTCCCTTTTTTGAACAAGGGAATGACATTTGCCTCTTTCCAGTCTTCCGGCACTATACCCGTGAACAGTGAGGATGAAAAGATCATCGCCAAATGCCCTGTGACCTTTTGCCTTGCTTCCCATAGAATCCTTGGATAAATCCCATCAGGCCCGGGGGACTTATCTATCTTCAACTTCCTCAGAATTCCTAGCACATCTTCCTTACTAACATCGACCTCCTCTAGCTTACCAGCCTGTTTCACACTGTCCTCCTCTACAACTAGGTCCCTTTCAGTTGTGAATACCGAAGAAAAGTATTCATTAAGGACCTCTCCTATCTCTTTAGGCTCCGTGCACAAATTCCCTTTACAATCCTTGCTCAGCCCTACCCTTTCTCTGGTCATTCTCTTATTCCTCACGTACATGTCAAAAGCCTTGGAGTTTTCCTTGATCCTGTCTGTATATAAAATTATGAGCGATATGGATAGAGTTGATAGAGTCTTTTTCCCAGGGTGGAAATATCAAATACTGGGGGCACAAGGTGAGAGGGGAAAAGTTTAAAGGAGATGTGTGAGACACATAGTGTGTTGAGTGCATGAAAAACATGCCAAGGGGTAATGGTCGAAGCAGATACAATGAAGAGGCATTCAGACAGATACATGAGCAGATGGGCAATAGAGGAATACGGACCCCATGCAGACAGGTGAGATTAGTTTAAAATAGCATTGTGCTTGGCACAGATATGATAGGCTGAAGGGCCTGTTCCTTAGCTATACTGTTCGATGTCCTCCATGTGCGTCTTATTTGAATGAGTTTTTGAAACAGAGACTAATTATATTGATGAGGGTGGTGGAGTTGATGTGGTTTACTTGGCCTTCAGGAAGGCCTTTGGTAAGGACCCACTTGGCAGGCTGGTCCAGAAGGCCTATGGGATCCGAGGTAATTTGGCAAACTGGATCTAAAATTGGCTTACAAAAAAGGAGGCTAAGTGTGATGGTGGAGGGTTGTTTTGTCATTCAAAGTCTGTGACAAGTGGTGTACCATAGGACTTCAGTGCTGCAACTTTTGCTGTTTGTTATGTACGTAGAATGTACAATTAGTCAGTTTGCAGATGACATGAAAATTGGCAGTATTAATATTGAGGAGGATGATCTCAGGCTACACTCTGATATTGATCAGCTAGTAAATTGGGCAGAGCAGTGGCGATGGAATTTAATCCTGATAAATGCAAGATCATGCATTTTGTGAGGTCTGATATTGGAAGGATATACGTAGGCACTCGTCTGTTCCTAGGGCATATTGAAGAACAAAGGCCTTGGCGTACAAATCCGTAGATCCCTTAAGGTGTCAGCACAGCTAAACAGGTGAAGAAGGCATACAGGATGCTTGCTTTTATTAGCCTTGTGTAGAATACAGGAAAAGGAAGTCTTGTTACAATTTCATAAAACATTGGTTATGCTACATATGGTATACTGTGTGATCTGGTTGTCACACTATCAAAAGGACATGATTGCACTGGAGAGGGTGCAGATGAGATTCACCACGATGTCGCCTCGGATGGAAAGTCTTTGTAATGAGGAGAGATTGGATAGACTGGGTTTTTCTGAGAGCAGAGGAGTTTGAGCGGGAATCTGATTGAAGTGTACAAAATTGAGAGTACACAGGGTACATTGTAAGAATCTTTTCCCCATGTCAGACATGTCTGAATACCAGAAAGCATAAGTTTAAGTTAAGGGCCAAATGGTTTGGAGGAGATCTGAGAGAAAATCTTTCCATCTAGAGGGTGATAGAAATATGGAATGTATTGTCTGACGGGATAGAAGCAGATACTCTCTCAACATTTAAGAAGCATCTGGGGGGACACATACTTAAAATGCCAGGGCATAGTAGGCTATGGACCTAATGCAGGTAAGTGGGATTAGTGTAGTTTTGTGTTTGTTGGTCAACATACACATGGTGGGCTGAAAGGTCTGTTTCTGTGCTGTAAGACTCTGACTCTCTAAAACTATCAGTATCCATCTTGATGAGGAATTCTATCATATTATGGTCACTCATCTCCAAGGGCCTTGCAACAACTAGTTATTTCTTTCTTAATAAACAATACCCAGTCTAGGATAGCCTGTTCTCTAGTTGGTCCAGAAAACCATCCCGTGTACACTGCAGAAATTCTTCCTGTATGGTTTGTTACTAATTTGATTTGCCAAATCTGTATTCCTGACGAAAGTCGCTTAATCTTAAGTACTATGTAAAAAGTGATCAGATTTCCTTTATACTTGACAGGCACCTTAATGTGATACATGGTCATGAATGATATAAAATAAAATTAAAAGCATGATTTAAGTCCAGACATAATGTTCGTAATTAAGACCAACAGATTTTAAGTTACAGCCCAGAAGAAACATGACAGAAAGGAATATTTTGCTGACATGGAATGAGTTTTTTGAGGGTGAGAGTAAGTATAACGTGATTACAGCCAAGACCTGCGTATTCAGTTCACAGACTTCAAACTCACTTGTGCTCATGTGCCAGAGATGTGTCCCACACAAATAATGTTTTCATTTGAGTCAAGAACTGTATGGCAAAAATAAAAGTAGCATCATGGGGAATGGTGCAAGGCAGTCATGCTGCTTTATAAATTCTTCATGCTGTCTCTTCAAGTCCCAGAACCAGGCCCAATACCAACTCCAACCTCAACCCCATCACCTAAAACGTGCGCCCAGCATCAGTGGGCACTGACCTCGTTCACACGAGTGACAGCTTCTGGTCCTGCTCTAACCTCATTCAAGTGTCCTTCATGCTGTGGAATCAGCAAGAGCAGCTTCTCTGTCCCAGGTCCCCTTACTCCCATCTTTGCTGCTCCTCTGATTGTATATTATATTTTTGAAGAGCAGTACGAATCCCACGCTCCACCCCAAAAAAAAGTATTGAATGCCAAGGGACACAGAATACTCGGAGTGATAAATTACACTAGGATGGAGGGTAGTACAAAATTGAGGTTACTGTACATGCATGTGAATTGCATGGAGTGTGATAAATAAGATTGGTGAATTAAAGGCACAAATATCAATTTAGAAATCATAGAGTCATAGAGGTTTACAGCATGAAAACAAGCACTTCGGCCCATCTTGCCCACGTTGCTCAGTTTTCAGAATTTAAACTAGCCCCATTTGCCCGTGTTTGGGTCCATGTCCTTCCACATCTATTCCATCTGTGTACCTGTCTAAACATTCCTCAAATTACAAAATTGTAGTAGTGCTTCCACCACTACCTCCGTTCCAGCCACTCACCACCCTCTGTGTGCTAAAATTGCCCCTCTGAACCCCTTTATGTCTTTTCCCCCTCACCTTAAACCTCTAGTTTTAGATTCCTCTACCATGGGAAAAAGCTGTTGGCTATCTACCTTATCCATGTCTCTCATTATTTTATAGACCTCTATGAGGTCACCTCTCAGCCTGTTATGCTGCAGGAAAGAGTCCCAGCCTATCCAACCGATCCTTACGGGTCAAAACCTTCCAGTGTAGATAGCATCCTAGTAAATCTTTTCTACTCTCTCTCTAGGTTAATAATATCCTTTCTATAGTCGGGCGACCAGAACTGCACGCACTACTCCAACTGTGGCCTCGCTAACATCTTGTACAGCTACAACAAGACAGCAAAGAGAACAAAGATAAATACAGCACAGGAACAGACCTTTCAGCCCTCCAAGTCTGCGCCGACACGTTTTGCCCTTCCATATTTAAACTGTCGTCACTTACAAGATCCATATCCCTGTAACGCTGTTGGGGAGGATTTAAACTAATATGGCAGGGGGATGGGAACCAAATGAGGACGTTAGTGGACAGTAAGGAGGTAGTAACTAAAGGCTGTAAGGAACTAGATAATGAAGTCCGTGTTGACTAAGGGGAAGAGTAGGCAGAGAGCAGATGATGACCGCAAAGGGACAGGTGGTCTGAGGTGCATTTGTTTTAATGCGAGAAGTGTAGTAGGCAAGGCAGATGAACTTAGGGCTTGGATTAGTACTTGGGAGTATGATGTTATCGCTATTGCTGGATATAGATGCTTCAGGCGGGATAGAGAGGGAGGTAAAAGGGGTGGAGGAGTTGCATTACTGGTCAAAGAGGATATCACAGCTGTGCTGAAGGAGGGCACTATGGAGGACTCGAGCAGTGAGGCAATATGGGCAGAGCTCAGAAATAGGAAGAGTGCGATAACAATGTTGGGGCTGTACTACAAGCCTCCCAACAGTGATCGTGAGATAGAGGTACAAATACGTAGACAGATTATGGAAAGATGTAGGAGCAACAGGGTGGTGGTGATGGGAGATTTCAGTTTTCCCAACATTGACTGGGAGTCACTTAGTGTTAGGGGTTTAGATGGAGCAGAATTTGTAAGGAGCATCCAGGAGGGTTTTCTACAGCAGTATGCAAATAGTCCAACTTGGGAAGGGGCCATACTGGACCTGGTGTAGGGGAATGAGCCCGGCCAGGTGGTTGAAGTTTCAGTAGGGGATTACTTTGGGAATAGTGATCACAATTCCGTAAGTTTTAGAATACTCATGGACAAAGATGAGAGTGGTCCTAAAGGAAGAGTACTGAACTGGGGAAAGGCCAACTATAGCAAGATTCGGCAGAAGCTGGGGAATGTGGATTGGGAGCAGCTGTTTGAGGGAAAATGCACATTTGATACATGGGAGGCTTTTAAAGAGAGGCTGATTAGAGTGCAGGACAGGCACGTCCCTGTAAAAATGAGGGATAGAAAGGGCAAGATTAGGGAACTATGGAAGACAGATGAAATTGTGTGACCAGCAAAGAAGAAAAAGGAGGCATACGTAAGGTCTAGGCAACTGAAAACAGACAAAGCTTTGGAAGAATATCGGGAAAGTAGGACTAATCTGAAATGAGGAATTAAGAGGGCTAAAAAGGGTCATGAAATATCTTTAGCAAACAGGGTTAAGGAAAATCCCAAAGCTTTTTATTCATACATAAGGAGCAAGAGGGTAACTAGAGAAAGAGTTGGCCCACTCAAGGACAAAGGAGGGAAGTTATGCAAGGAGTCAGAGAAAATGAGTGAGATTCTTAATGGGTACTTTGTGTCAGTATTCACCGAGGAGAGGGACATGACGGATGTTGAGGTTAGGGATTGATGTTTGATTACTTTAGGTCAAGTTGGCATAAGGAGGGGGGAGGTGTTGGATATTCTAAAAGGGATTAGGGTGGACAAGTCCCCAGGTTCAGATGGGATCTATTCCAGTTTACTGAGGGAAGCGAGAGAGGAAATAGCTGGGGCCTGAACAGATATCTTTGCAGCATCCTTGAGCACGGGTGAGGTCCCGGAGGGCTGGAGAATTGCTAATGTTGTCCCCTTGTTTAAGAAGGGTAGCAAGGATAATCCAGGTAATTATAGACCAGTGAGCCTGACGTCAGTGGTGGGGAAACTGCTGGAGAAGATACTAAGGGATAAAATCTATTTACATTTGGAAGAAAATGGGCTTATTAGTAATAGGCAGCATGGTTTTGTGCAGGGAAGGTCATGTCTTACCAACTTGATAGAATTCTTTGAGGAAGTGACAAAGTTGATAGATGAGGGAAGGGCCGTAGATGTCATATACATGGCCTTCAGTAAGGCGTTTGATAAAGTTCCCCATGGTAGGCTGATGGAGAAAGTGAAGTTGCATGGGGTCCAGGGTATACTAGCTAGATGGATAGAGAACTGGCTGGGCAACAGGAGACAGAGAGTTGTAGTAGAAGGGAGTTTCTCAAAATGGAGAACTGTGACCACTGGTGTTCCACAGGGATCCCTGTTGGAACCACTGTTGTTTGTGATATACATGAATGATCTGGAAGAAGGTATAGATGGTCTGATTAGCAAGTTTGCAGATGACACTAACATTGGTGGAGTAGCAGATAGTGAAGGGGACTGTCTGAGAATGCAGCAGAATATAGATAGATTGGAGAGTTGGGTGGAGAAATGGCAGATGGAGTTCAATCCAGGCAAATGCGAGGTGATGCATTTTGGAAGATCCAATTCAAGAGCGAACTACGTGGTAAATGGAAAAGCCCTGGGAAAAATTGACGCACAGAGATCTGGGTGTACAGGTCCATTGTACCCTGAAGGTGGCAACGCAGGTGGATAGAGTGGTCAGGAAGGCATACGGCATGCTTTCATTCATCGGACGGGGTATTGAGTACAAGAGCTGGCAGGTCATGTTACAGCTGTATAGGACTTTGGTTCGACCACATTTGGAATAGTGTGTACAGTTCTGGTCACCACATTACCAAAAGGATGTGGATGCTTTGGAGAGGGCGCAGAGGAGCCTCACCAGGATGTTGCCTGTTATGGAGGGCGCTCGGTTTGAAGAGCGGTTGAGTAGATTAGGATTATTTACATTAGAAAGACGGAGGTTGAGGGGGGACCTGATGGAGGTCTACAGAATCATGAGAGGTATAGACAGGGTGGATAGCCAGAAGCTTTTTCCCAGAGTGGGGTCTCAACGGGGTCACGATTTCAAGGTGAGAGGGGATAAGTTTAAGGGAGATAATGCGTGGAAAGTTCTTTATGCAGAGGGTGGTGGGTGCCTGGAACACGTTGCCAGCAGAGGTGGTAGAGGCAGGCACGATAGCGTCATTTAAGATGTATCTAGACGGATACATGAATGGGCAGGGGGCAGAGGGATACAGATCCTTGGAAAATAGGCAACAGGTTTAGATAGAGGATCTGGATCGGCGCAGACTTGGAGGGCCAAAGGACCTGTTCCTGTGCTGTAATTTTCTTTGTTCTTTGCTCTTATTCCCTTCCTATTCATGTATTCATTCAGGTGCTTCTTCAGTGCTGCTATTGTGTCTGCTTCCACTACCACCTCTGGCAGCAACCCCCCCCCCCCGTCATGTCTCTCACATCTCTTTTAAACTCTGCCCCCCTCCACCGCCTCCAGCACCTTGAACCTGTGTCCCCAGTAATTAACTCCTCCACCCTGGGAAAAAGCCTCATGCTTCTCACTCTCTCCATGCCATTCACACTCTTCCAAGGTTTTATCAGGTTGCCCCTCAACTTCCTGCATTCCAATAAAAACAAACCTAGTATATCCAACCTTTCTTCATAGCTAAATTCCCCCATACCAGGCAACATCCTAGTAAATCTTTTCTGTACCTTCTCTAAAGCATCCAGGTCCTTCTGATAGTGTGGTGAGTAGAACTTAAAGCAATTTTCCAAGTGTGGCCCAACTAAAGTTCAATAACGTTGCAGCATAACTTGGCTATCCTTCTACTCAGTCCCCCTTCCGATGAAGGCAAGCATGCCATAGCCCTTTTTTAAACTACCTTATCTACCTACTCTGACATCTTCAATCATCTTGGACCTGCGCACCCAGATCTCTCTGCATGTCTGTACTCCTGAGGGTTCTGCCATTCACTGTATAATTTCCACCTGTACTTGACCTTCCAAAATGTATCACCTCACATTTGTCAGGATTAAATTCTCCATCTACCATTTTTTTGCCCATGCCTTGAGCTGATCTATATCTTGCTGTATGCTCTGACAATCCACCTCACTACCTGCAGCTCCACCAATCTTTGTATTGTCTGCAGACTTACATTTCCTCCAAATCATTTATGTAGACCAAGAACAGCTGAGGTCCCAGCACTAATCCCTGTGGAACACCACTAGTCACAACCCTCCATTCCGAAAAGCATCCTTCCACTGCTACCCTCTGTTTCCTGTGATTAAGCCAGTTCTGTATTCATCTTGCCAGCTCACCCTGATACAATATGACTTCGCCTTTTGTACCAGTCTGCCACGAGGGACCCTGTCAAAGGTTTTACTGAAGCCCAAGTGCTTTTCCAAAGAACAAAGAAAGTTACAGCACAGGAACAGGCCCTTCGGCCCTCCAAGCCTGCACCAATCCAGATCCTCTATCTAAACCTGTCGCCTATTTTCCAAGGATCTGTATCCCTCTGCTCCCTGCCCATTCACGTATCTGTCTAGATACATCTCAAATGACGCTATCGTGCCTGCCTCTACCACCTCTGCTGGCAATGCGTTCCAGGCACCCACCACCCTCTACGTAAAGAATTTTCCATGTATATCTCCCTTAAACCTTTCCCCTCTCACCTTGAAATCGCGACCCCGTTGAGACCCCACTCTGGGAAAAAGCTTCTGGCTATCCACCCTGTCTATACCTCTCATGATTCTGTAGACCTCCATCAGGTCCCCCCTCAACCTCCGTCTTTCTAATGTAAATAATCCTAATCTACTCAACCTCTCTTCATAGCTAGCGCCCTCCATACCAGGCAACACCCTGGTGAACCTCCTCTGCACCCTCTTCAAAGCATCACATCCTTTTGGTAATTGGCGACCAGAACTGTATGCACTATTCCAAATGTGGTCGAACCAAAGTCCTATACAACTGTAGCATGACCTGCCAACTCTTGTGCTTTATGCCCCATCCGATGAATGAAAGCATGCCGTATGCCTTCTTGACCATTCTTATCGACCTGCGTTGCCACCTTCAGTGTAGAATGGACCTGAACACCCAGATCTCTGTGCATCAGTTTTCCCAAGGGCTTTTCCATTTACCACATAGTTCGCTCTTGAATTGGATGTTCCAAAATGCATCAGCTCACATTTGCCTGGATTGAACTCCATCTGCCATTTCTCCACCCAACTCTCCAATCTATCTATATTCTGCTGCATTCTCAGACAGTCCCCTTCACTATCTGCTACTCCACCAATGTTAGTGTCATCTGTAAACTTGCTAATCAGACCATCTATACCTTCCTCCAGATCATTTATGTATATCACAAACAACAGTGGTCCCAACAGGGATCCCTGTGGAACACCAGTGGTCACAGTTCTCCATTTTGAGAAACTCCCTTCCACTACAACTGTGTCTCCTGTTGCTCAGCCAGTTCTCTATCCATCTAGCTAGTATACCCTGTACCCCATGCAACTTCACTTTCTCCATCAGCCTACCATGGGGAACCTTTTCAAATGCCTTACTGAAGTCCATGTATATGACATCCACAGCCCTTCCCTCATCTATTAACTTTCCCTCCTCAATCATCTTCGTCACTTTCTCAAAAAACTCGATCAAGTTAGAGAGGCATGACCTCCCCTGCACAAGACCATGCTGTGTATTGCTAATTAGTCGATTTGCTTCTAAAAGCGTACAGATCTTGTCCCTGAGAATCTTTTCCAATAATTTCCCTTCCACCGATATGAAGCTCGCAGGTCTGTAATTTCTTGGATTATCCCTGCTACTCTTAAATAATGTGACAAAATTGGCAATTCTCCAGTCTTTTGGGACCTCACCTTTGGCCAAAGAGGATGCAAAGATGTTTGTCAATGCTGCAGCAATTTGTTCTCTTGCCTCCCTCAGTGTTCTGGGATAGATCCAATCAGGATCCAGGGACCTATCTGTCGATATTATCTTAACACTTTTTAAGACGCACAACGCCTCTTCCTTTTTAGTAGCAATTTGGCTTAGAAATTCAATACTCTGCTGTGATCGTTCTCCACTAATTTCTTCCTTTTGGTCAATACCAACACAAAGGATTGTTTCGGTCCTTAAATGGGCCAACCCTTTCCCTGGCTACCCTCTTCTTTTTATATATGCATAAAAAGCCTTGGGATTCTCCTTAATCCTGTTTGCTAATCACTTTTAGCCCTTCTAGTTCCTTGTTTAAGTTCTTTCCTACTTTCCTATATATTTCAACATCTTCGTCAATTCCCATCCTCCTACACCTTATGTATGTTTCCTTTTTCTTTTGACCAAGGTCTTAACATCCCTATCTTCCAAGGTTCACGTAACTTTTCATACCTGTTCTTCATTCTTGCAGGAACGTGCCACTCCTGAACTCTTACCAATTGCCGTTTGAAATACTCCCGCATGTCCGATGTGAATTTTCCCTCAAACAGCCATCTTGAAAAAGCCAGCAGGAGAGAGAGGCGAGAATATATAGATAGATATTGAAAAGATGTAAGAATAGCACAGTTGTTGTGTTTTTACGTATGTTCTAAATCTGTTCTTATATTCTCTCCTCTCTCTCTCCTGCGGCTATTGGGAGGCCTGTAGTAAATCCCCTCGAACTGTGATCTCACCTTTCCTTTTTCTGAGTTCTGCCATACTCCTTTGGTTCCTATCCCCCTGCCACACTAGTTTAAACCCTCCCCAACCACTCTACCAAGTCCCCCACTAAGGACGTCAATCCTGGTCCTGGCCAGTTTGTAGAGGTCCTGCCTCCCCCAGAACTAATCCCAATGCCCCATGAATTGGAAACCCTCCTGTTCACACCGTCTTTTCAGCCACGTGTTCATCCTATATATCCTGCTGTTTCCACTCTGACTAGCTTGTGGGCTGGTAGTAATCCCAAGACAACTATCTTTTGAGGTCCTACGATTCAACTCTCTTCCTAGTTCTCTATATTCTGCTTTTAGAACTTCACCCTTTTTTTAAAAGCTATGTCGTTAGTACCAATGTGTACCACGACCACTGACTGTTCACTCTCCATCTCCACAATGTCCTGCAACCGCCCTGAGACATCCAGGACCCTTGCACCAGGGAGGCAACACACCATCCTGGACTCTCTCTTTGTGGCCACAGAAACACTTATTTCCCTTATGGTTGAATCCCCTTTAACTGTAGCATTTCTATGCCAGTAAGTTTTGAAAAATTGTTAGTGGAGCAGACAGCCTGAGCAGCTTCAGTTTAGTGTTAAAAGTATTTGACATTGTAAGGATTAATCAAATTAAAGGGGTAAGACATGGCAGGAGAGCTCCAAATCGTGGTCTGCTCCTCTTGCTTGATGTGGGAAGCTGGATACATTTCCATTGTCCGGGATGTATGCAAGGAGTGTCTCCAGTTGCAGTGCCTGGAAGCCTGTGTTTCAGTGTTGGAATGGCATAATGGGACACTGTGGTGCATTCACAAGGCGGAGAGTATCATGGACACCACGTATCGAGAAGTGTTCATGTGTAGACTCAGATTCCACAGGCAAGAAGGGTGATCGCCAGGCAGAGCAGGAGGGCTAAGCTGGTCGTACAGGAATCTCCTGTGGCTAATCCCCTGCAAAATGGACATACCATTTTGGATACTTTGAGAGGAATGATTTCTCAGGGGATGACAGTTGCAGCCAAATCCATATCACCATATCTACTGCAGAGGGAGGGAGACGTCCCATCTCCCACATTCAGTGCTCTGACTGATGGAAGTTAGCATGCCAAAAACTTTCTTTACCGCCTTGTCTATCTGTGACTCCATTTTAAAGGAACTATGAATGTGAACCTCTAGATCTCTTTGTTCTGTAACACTCCCCAGGACCCTACCAATGACTGTGTAAGTCCTGTCCTGGTTTGCTTTACCAAAAGGCAACACCTTGCATTTATCTAAATTAAACTCCATCTGCCATTACTCAGCCAACTGGCCCAGTTGATCAAGATCTTGCTGCATTCCCAGATAACCTTCTTCATTGTCCACTATACCACCAATCTTGGTGTCATCTGCAAACTTACTAACCATACCTCCTAAATTCTCATCCAAATAATCTATATAAATGATGAGTAACAGTGGACCTAGCACCAATCCCTGTGGCACACTGCTGGTCACAGACCTGCAGTCTGAAAACATTTTGCCTCTACATAGACCATATGCCTCCCGTTGCACGCCTCCTGTGCAATCGCATTCTTCCTGTGATGAAAATTACATTTTTTGAGGAGCAGCTAGCCTAGGAAAGAGAGAGAGTCTGTAATTGGAGGGAAATGAGAGAGGCAAATAGTGATTGGAGGAGTACTGCATACAATACTCCCTGCTCTAATAATCTGTGCTATGACTGATAAAGGTAAACATTCGGTAAGCTTTCTTAACTACTGTATTAACCTGTTATGTCAATATCAGGGATCTGTCCAGAAGCACCGCAAAGTCCTTCGTTCCTCTGAACCACCTAGTGTCTATTCATGTATCTATCAAGATGTATCTTAAATGTTGTGATTGTATCCCGCCTTGTCTGGCAGTGCATTCAAGGCACTTACTATCGTCTGTGTAAAACAAAACTTGCCTATCACATCTACTTTAAAGTCCCCTAGTAATTGACATTTCTCCCTCCAGAAAAAGATTCTGACTCTCCATTCTATCCATGCCTCTTGTTGTTTTGTAACCTTCTGTGAGGTTGCCCCTCAGCCTCTGACATTTAAGTGAAAACAAACTAAATTTATCCAATCTCTCCTTATAGCCAGTACCCTCCAAACCAGGTAGCACCCTAGTAAACCTTTTCTGTACCCTCACTAAAGCCTCCACATCCTTCTTAAGGCTGGATAAGCTCAGGTTGTTTTCTTTGGAGTAGAGAAGGTCGAGGGGGAACTACTAGAGGTCTGTAAGATTTTAAGGGGCCTGGATAGGGTGAATAGAAAGCAGCTTTTCCTCTTAACCATGGGGGTCAGTAACAAGGGGGCATAATTTTGAAATGAAAGGCAAAAGGCTGAGAGAGGATTTGAGGAACAACATTTTTCACCCAGAGGATGTCTGGTGTCTGGAATGCACTGTCTGGGAAGGTAGTTGAGGTGGGATACCTGAACCTTTTAAAAGTACTCAGACGAGCTCTTGTCGTATCAACATAACATTCAAGGCTTTAGGCCTACTGCGTGACAGTGGGATGGGTGTAGGTAGTTGTGTAGTTTTGGTAGTACAGACTTGATGGGCTAAACGGCCTTTTCTGTAATGTATGATTCTAAGAATGAATAAAAGAAGGGAAACAAAAACCCAATTTCATTTGCGTAAGCATAGACCTTGGCTAGATAATTGAAATTAAGATGGTAAATGCTAACTGAACAATGGGCTACTCTTAAAGGAGTCTGTGTTTGGGCACAGTCAAGGTATATTCCCACACAGGGGAAACATAGGACAACTGAATTATATCAACCATGAATGAAAATCTTCAAGGATTTTCAAAATTGCAATAATATTGCTGAAAATAAATTTTATTTCTAAATTGTGGAAACAACCCACAAAATTAGACAATTACTTAGTCTTTTGTGAGGAGCCTGGTCCCACTGTTCAGAAACACTGCATTAGATCACCCCTCATTCTTCTAAGTTTCAGGGAAGCAAGGCCTTGTCGACTTAATCTCTCCTAATAAGTCAGCTCCCTCACCCTAGAAACAAGTTGAGCTTCCATTGACTGTTGGTCAGTCTTCACCTCTGGAGCCACATGCAACACTTTAAGGACTTGCTGCAACACCAGATCTTGATTGATTGAACCCGTTGTGATAGTGATTTCATGGCTTGTTGTTTTGTGTTTTTAAACTTTCATTAATCATGAATCACTTTCTCACTTTTGCAAAATGTTCTAAATAATATTGATTTGTCTTGTTTCATATTATCATTGGAATTTAAGCACAGAATTGCTGCTCTAAAGATTGTGTTATTGGCTAATTTTAAACCTCGCTCTTTGTTTTAGAGAGGTTGAATCCCTGTTATGTTCTTCCTTTAGTAAGGAGTCCAAAGTTGCACACTGGCTGTATAAAGCATTTTTAAAAAACTGACTGCCATTTTTTTTTGGGCAGCCAGTTTTAAGGTGACTAGGCTGTTGTTGCTTGATTTTGCAAACTTATGAAGGCTAAAGATGTGCAATTTTGCAGTGCCCTGGAGCCACCCTGTATTGAAGAAGGAATGGAAATTAAGGTAGTGTCTTTGCAATTTTTCCCTTGCTTCCTTAGTTTGTCCTGTTAGGTTAGTTTGTCCCAGTTTGTCCTGTTAGCTTACAGCCAGCTTTTCTAATACCGTCTCTTTTTTCATTTTTAGCCGTGGGGTGGCACGGTGGCTCATTGGTTAGCACTGCTGCGTCACAGCACCAGGGACCCGGGTTCGATTCCACCCTTGGGTGACTGTCTGTGCGGAGTTTGCATATTCTCCCACGTCTGCATGGGTTTCCTCCCATAGTCCAAAGATGTGCAGGCTAGGTGGATTGGTCTTGTTAAATTGCCCGTAGTGTTCAGGAGCATGTAGATGAGGTGGGTTATAAGGAGATGGGTCTGGGTGGGATGCTCTGAGGGTCAGTGTGGACTTGTTGGGCCAAAGGGCCTGTTTCC
This sequence comes from Ginglymostoma cirratum, assembly GCA_024137785.1. Lineage (NCBI taxonomy): Eukaryota > Metazoa > Chordata > Chondrichthyes > Orectolobiformes > Ginglymostomatidae > Ginglymostoma > Ginglymostoma cirratum. The sequence continues at coordinate 399,747 of JAHRHZ010000275.1, forward strand.
ACACGGTAGGGATTCTCTGATTCAATCATTTCAGCTGTGTCCCTGCAGAATGACTTTGGTAACATCTTCTTTGGTGAGAATGAGTGCAGAGTAATAATTTGATATCTCAGCCATGCTTTCTGTTCTATACATTTTTGATAACTACTTGGCCCTGCTTCTCTTATTTTTTTTCCAGTTTATGTACCTATTAAAGACTTTTGGATTTCCTTTAATGTTAGTTGTCAATTTAGTCTCATCCACTTTTATACCTCATTTGTGTTTACCCTTCTGTTTTAACTAGGTTTATTCTGTTGATTTTCCATTTGTGTTATCAACATAACACCTGTTATATAAAATCACATGCGGAAGAAAATCAGCAAGTCTGGCAGCATCTGTGGAGCGAAAGAGTTAATGTTTGCAGTTTCTTCAGCACATTTGTTTTTATTAACATCTGTCCTATGTCACCTTTTCCTGCTCAAATTTGCTATTTCTTTCATCATTAGTGAACGCTCATTATAATTACCCTACCTTTCTTCCTCATAGGACAATTCCAAGACTGTTTATAAATCGTCAGCTCTTAAAAGGCATTGTTAGTTACTTTCCCCTGCCCATCTTTGATTCCAGTTTACCTACGCAGATGCTCTCAAACATAGAAAATCGACTTTCCTCCAAATAAATATTTCACTCTAGATTATTCCATTTTCTTTATCATTACTAAAGCTCACAATATTCTAAACGCTGTGCCTTAAATGTCCTCAACCTGACATTTGCTCCAGATTACTCATCACCCAAAACCAGATCCAGCAATACCCCTTCCTCATTAGACTAGAAACATAATCAAGAAACTTATACTGAACACAGTTGAGAATTTTTCTTCGCTCTTTACAGTATCATCATCCATATATGGGTAAGGATAATCAAACCCCCCCCCCCCAATTATCACAATTTATTTTTCCTGTACTCCTCTAAAATGTTCTCCTCTTATTCTTTTGCACCTGTTAACGGCATGTATGATACAGCCATTAATACAATGGCATTGAGCTGTTGGTCCTCCCTGCCCTGAGTGCACCCAGTCTCCTCAACAGAAACTCTGGGTGAGTGTCTCCTCTCCACTCCTCCTGTGTGCGTGCACAGATGCACACATGCACCAATTATGGTGGCGGCACGCCCCTGACAGATTCTTCAAGTGTTAACATCTAACCCCCGTCTTTGAGGCCGAGTGCATGTGTGTGCCTGCAACTGAGTGACAGTGTGCATGTATGCCCCACAATAGCTGAGCCTCGAAGTAGCAAGCACCTGCCCTAAACCAGATAGTGTAATGTCACCTCTGATGATCTCTTAACCTGAAGATTGTATGATGTGCCATGCATGAAGTTACATGGTTAGAGCATGTATGTGCATGAGTTTTCTTTTGCCTTGACTCTGGGTGGTACAAGGATCTGATCCTTGTTTGGACTTGTGATGAATTTACCTTTGTCACAATTTAATCTGTGAACAATTAAAATATGGCTTATTGTCTGACTAACCATGGTGCGTGTTGTCAGAAGCCTTAAATGACCAACTTATACACAGCATATCTTCCTGCTAGGTGTTATGCCTTAAAATTTACCAGTACAGCACACAGCATTTTGTTGGTATGTGGATGTTCAGAACCTGTAATTTTGTGTTCTGTCTTTTATTTTCAGGCCTAGTAGTCTAAATCTTTCCCAAGCTGTTATTGATGGAGTAAGTGCCTTAGATGGAACTTACCAAGGTATGTGCCCAAGTTAGTTTCACAACTTTATCTTTTGAAAGTGATCTTGTAATCTGTATTTACTTGTTTCAAAACATGAATATTTTATACTTTACATTTAGCATCATATTGAAGATGTGTCAGCGCTGGATAGTAACTTGGGTATCAGCTACGTATAACATTGATACATTAAAAGGTGTAATTTATGCTGACAGCACAATTTTCCATTCACCAAGGTGGCAGGTATAATACCAAGTGTCGTGATGAGTTAATTAGGCAAAAGTCAAAAATAAAATTCATACTGCAACAGAAACGAGCAATTAAGTCCTCCCTCCTTAGATGACGTGGCAAGAGACCTACATACTCACATTTATCATAGAATCCCTACAGTGTGGAAACAGGCCCTTTGGCCCAACAAGTCCACACCGAACCCCAGAGCATCCCACCCAGACCCACTCCCCCAACAACCCACCTAACCTACACCTCCCTGAACACTACGGGCAAATTTGCATGGGCAATCCACCTAACTGGCACATCTTTGGACTGTGGGAGGAAACCGGAGCACCCGAAGTAAACTCACACAGACACGGGGAGAATGTGCAAACTCCACACAGACGGACGCCCAAGGCTGGAATTGAACCCGGGTCCCTGGCGCTGTGAGGCAGCAGTGCTAACCACTCAGCCACAGTGCTGGCCCAATTTACATCTTAGTAATTGCACAACTCAGGAACATAGAAGATAGGAGCAGGAGGATGTCCTTTAGCCTTCAAGCCTGCTCCACCATTCTTCACGATCATAGCTGATTGTCCAACTCAATAGCCTAATCCCGCTTTCTACTCATAACCTTCGATCCCATTTGCCCCAAATACTATATCTAGTCGCCTCTTGAATACAGTCAATGTTTTGGCATCAACTACTTCCTGTGGTAATGAATTCCACATGCGCACCACTCTTTGGGTGAAGAAATGTCTCCTCATCTCCGTACTAAGTCATCGACCCAGAATCCTCATACTGTGACCTCTGGTTCTGGACGCACCCACCATCGGGAACATCCTCCCTACATCTACCCTGTCTAGTCTTGTTAGAATTTATAAGTCTCTGAGATCCCCCCTCATTTGTCCGAACTCTAGCAAAAAGAAATCCTCACCAAGGTCCTGTATGATTGCGACAACACATCCCTGCTCCTGTACTCAAAACCTCTCGCAAAGAAGGCCAACATGACATATGCCTTCTTTACTGCCTGCTGCACTTGCTTGTTTACTTTCAGCAACTGATGCACAAGGATCCCAGGTCCCACTGCACACGCCCCTCTTCCAATTTACAGCCATTCAGGTAGTAATCTGCCTGCTTGTTTTTGCTTCCGAAGAGAATAACCTCACATTTATCCAAATTGTACTGCATCTGCCATTGATTTACCCACTCACCCAGCCTGTCGAGTTCATGCTGAAGGATCTCTGCGTCCTCGTCACAGTTTATCCTCCCACCACAATTTTCCCTTCCCATTAAATGCTTGCCCAGTCAAGATACTGGTTGCCTCAGAACTTAATGACATCAAACGTGTACCTGTTCACTTTGCTGTTCTGCCTCCAGTCTGGGATGAGTCCACAGATTTCACTGCATCTACCAAAACCTTGTCATTGATCTCTGTCTTCTGACCTGACAGGGTCAGACAGCAGCTTTTGCTTGTCAGCTGGCACTTCAGCCTAAGAGTACAACACCAGGATTAGTATCAGAATGGTATTTTAGTCCACAAGGCAGGCATCTGTGCAGCGAGGGCACTTTAGCATAGAAGGCAAGGTGTAACCATGTGGCTAGAAGGCAATGAAATGCTTGTTTGAAAGTTGGGTATGTTTTGCTGTGCGGCATGGTACTTTGTCATTGTCAGCTGTCATGTGCTTGCAATGTATATAGCAAGCACAATGCATATGCACACATGAAGACTATGGTGATACCTTTTGTAAAAGGGAAAGTGTGAGGGTAAGCTGTATTCAATCAGAGGGTATCACCACAGTCTGGAGTGACTGGAGAGCTTGGGCTGTTTTCAGTCTGGGGATGTTGGCCAAAGTCAGCAGGGATCAGGGTTCGACTCTGTTTTGGTCTGGTATTTGTTATTCCGTTTTGGGTTGTGGGCTTCACTGGCTGGGCCGTAGTCAGTCCTGGAAGTTGCGCAATATCTTGCTGGTCAGTCAGTTACATTCATCTTGCAAATTCAGTCCAGGGAATGGTCATGGTCTGTTGGGGCTATCCTGTAAAGTTTGTCCAGGTGATGGGCCACTTCAGCGCGAAAGCTAAGGAAGCACCTTGTGGCTTTGAGAGGACACTCTAGCACAGAAGGCAAGCAGGCAGGTGGTTGTATGTAATTGGTCAGTTTTATGATCTGTCTGGTGTTGTCCAGCTTGCAAGCGGCTCAGATTTGGGGATTATGAGGCTGTATTGTAGTCGAGCAAGAGTAGAAACCTCCAAGCTGCTATGATGTTGATGACCAGGAGCTGTCCTCAACAACAGCAACAATGCAGAATGAAAAGGAACTTGTGATGCTTGGGGCTTCCAAGGTGTGACACTAACCTCAGGGCATACCTTGGAGCATCAGAAGGAAAGATGCCAGGGATCAACAGTCCCTTTATTACTAAGGCTCTGTACTTTGAGCAGACCTGAGAACAAAAATGAAAGCAGCATGGCAGAGATTAATACAGCAGTTCTTTTTCTAATTCTGATTCGTAGAATCATACAGTACAGAAGAGGCCCTTCGGCCCATTGTGTCTGTACTGCCAAAATACACAACTATGTATGTTAGTCCCACTTTCCTGTAATAGGCCTGTAGCCTTCACTGTTGTGACACTTCAAATGCTCCTCCAAGTACTTTTTAAAAGGTTGTGAGCCTTCTTGCAGTTGTACTACTGCACTGGAACCACTGCAGAAGACAACAGACATTTGCAGCAATAACAGCTGCCACTGGCTTCCATACTGCCTTCAGATAGAGAAGTAGCAGTTTATAAGCACCATGTCTTGCATGAAACAGGATGACAGGTCATCTGCAAATGGTTGAAGGTCTGCGTTTACCAAGCCATTGTGTCACATCTATGCCAACTACTGATGAGGACCTGCATTCACAGGGACTGGGTTGTAACGTAAATAAAGGAAACATGATAAATGGAAATGTTACTTAAAAGGATGATGGTGGATATGCTATGGCAAACATTCAAAGAGTACATGGAGGAAGTGCAATAATTGTTTATTCCTGTCTGGCTTGAGTTTCCACAATACTGAAAATGTAGACAAACTCTTTCATCGTTCATTCTAGCCTACTAGGACCTCTGACTCATCTTGCTCTGCAGGTTGAGCATGTTACCCAGCCAAATACAGAGGTACATCTTATGCATGGGCTCAGGTGTTTCTTTGTGTTGTGATGGCCTTTCTTCTGCCCAACCAGGCTTGGCTTTGTAATAGTTGTATGCTAGCTTTTTTTAATAAAAAGCTTGTCAGAGGTTATGAGTGTTGCTGGCTAGGCCAGCATTTATTGTCCATCTCTAATAGTCTAGAGTCTCATGTAGGCCAGACCTTTTGTAAGAATGAAGGATTTTCTTCCTGAAAGGAGTTTGGTTTTGACAATAAAAGGACGTGGTGGTCATGAGCTAAAGACCAATACGTAGGTGTAGGCCCTCAGGCCCACCAAGACTACACATGATACCTTTCTAATCTGTAAATGTTTTGCCTCAATGCTGTCTGCATCCCTCTAATTCATGCCTAATCATGTATCTGTCAAAATGGATCTAAAAATGTTGCTATTGTACCCACCTTCTGCATCACCTCTGGCATTCTAGGCATGTACCATCCTCTTTTTAAAGGAGATGCAAGGCGGGTTTTTATTACTTACCCCCTTTCACCTTAAACGCATGACCCCTCGTAATTGACATTGCTGCCCTGTGGGGGAAAAACCTGACTATTCTTTCTATGCCTCTTCATTATTTTGAGAACTTCTATCAGGTTGCCCCTCATGCTTCGATATTCTAGTGAAAACAAATCCAAGTTCATCCAATCTCCTCCTATAGCTAATACCCACAAACCATGCAGCATCTTGATAAACCATTTCTGCGCCCTCATCAAAGCCTTCACATCCTTCTGGTAAAGTGGCAACCCAAACTGTATACAGAATTCCAAATGTGGCCTAACTGAAGTTCCATACAGCTGCAACATGACATGCTGATTTTTATACTCTGTGCCCTGACTGATGAAGGTAAGCATTCCATATGCCTTCATGACCACCTTATCCACTTGTGTTGCTACTATCAGGGAACTGTAGACGTGTACACTTAGATCCCCCTGTATTTTTATGCTGCTAAAGATTCTCCCATTTACTGTATACCTCCCTTCTACATTAGATCTTCTAAAACACATGACCTTACATTTGTCTGGATTAAACTGCCATTTCTCAGTCCAAAGTTTCCAGCTTATCTACATCCTGCTGTATCATCTGGCAGCCCTCCTCATACTGGTCTCCCACAATCTTTGGGTCATCCGCAAACTTACTGAACAGGCAACCTACCTTCTCCAAATCATTTACATGTTACAAACAACAGGGGTCCCAGCACTGATCCCTGCTGAACACCACTGATAATAGATAATAGACAATAGACAATAGGTGCAGGAGTAGGCCATTCAGCCCTTTGAGCTCAAGAACCAAAATATGCCCTTCCACCGCAACTGTCACTAAGCCGGTTCTGTATCCATTTTACCAGATCACTGAAGATGCCATGTGATTTCACCTGCCATGAGGGACCTTGTCAAAGGGCCTTTTTAAAGTCTATATAAACAACATCTACTGATCTGCCTTCAATCATCTTTGCCACTTCCCAAAAAATGCAAGTGAGAGACGACCTTGTCCGCAAAAAGCTATGCTGCCTTTCCTAAAAAGTCCATTTTCTTCCAAATATGAGCAAATCCTATCCCTATGAATCTTCTACACTTTTCCTATCACTGATTTAAGGCTCACTAGCTGATAATTTCCCAGATTATCCCTGTTGCTATTCTTAAAAAAAGGAACTATTCTCCAGTCCTCTGGGACCTCTCCTGTGACTAAAGAGGATACAAAGATTTCATACAGGTCCCAGCAATTTTGTCACCTGCTTCCCTCGGCATTCTGCTAGAGATCCCATCAGTCCTGGGGACTTGTCTATCTTAATGATTTTCAAGATACTGAATACTGTCTCCTTTATACATCTTTACATACCCTAGAATTTCAACATAAACTTTCTGAGATTCACCATCCACTGTGTCCTTCTCCTTTGTGAATGCAGGTTAAAAAGTATTCATTAAGGACCTAACCCACTTCCTCTTGCTCCGTGCATAAATTCTGTCCTTTGTCCTTGAGTAGACCGAACCTTTTCCCAGTTTCCCTTTTGCTTACATATAATGGGATTTCCCTTAATCTGTTTGCCAAAGACATTTCATGGCCCCTTTTAGACATCCTAATTTGTCTTGTTTGAGTTCTTTCCTGCTCTTTGTAATCTTCAGTTTCCTAAATCTTGTGCATGCCTCCTTTTTCTTTTTGACAAGCGTTCAACTTGTCATCTAAGGTTCCTAAATCTTACCATCCTTATCACTCATTTTCACAGGAAGGTGCTGGTCCTGCACTCTAGTCAACTGGCCTTTTAAAGATTCCCACATACCAGATTTGGATTTACTGTCAAAAGAATGACCCCAATCTACATTCCCCAGTTCCTGCCTTATTTTTGCCTAGTTAACTTGCCCCAGTTTCTTGCTATAGGACTATACTTGCCCTTATCCAGACGTAACTTTAAAAAAAGCTTAAAATTATGGTCACTGTTCCTGTAATGCTCTGACACAGAAACTTCAATCAACTGACTGGGTTCATTCCCAATTCCAGTTCTGGAATAGCCCCTTCCCGGATTGGACAAGTTACATAGTGTTTCAAAAACCATCCTGTACACACTTAATAGATTCCCCACCATCCAAGGTCCTGGCACTAGCACGTCCCAATCAACATAGTGGAAGTTAAAATCTGGCCCCCTTGTTGAGGTTGGCATGTTGGAACAGATGCAATGGAGATGGGGGATGAGGGAGAATGGACAAGAGTCTTTGCAGGAAGCAGGGTTGAGGATGTATATTCAAAGTAAATGTGGGAATCGGTGGGTTTGTGTGAATATTGGTGGCCAGCCTGTCTGCAGAAATGAAAACAGAGATGTTGAGGAAGGGAAGGGAGGAAACAGAAATGGACCAGGTGAAGGTGAGAGCAGGATGGAAATTGGAAGCAAAATTGATTAACTTTTCCAATTCTGGACAAGAGAGGGAAGCAACGCTGATGATGTCATTAATGTACTGGAGAAAGAGTTGTGGATAGCTGCTCGAGTAAGAGAATACCAATCTTTTCCTAGCTACATCAATTTTAAGGAAGGGTCACTGGGCCCGAAACCTTAACTCTGCTATCTCTCCACAGATGCTGCCTGACCTGCTGAGTTTTTCCAGCAGTTTCCAAAATGGCAGAATCCTTTACGCCATTTCCCTCTCAATACCTGCCTGTGATTACTCGTCTTCCTGGTGGTAATCTGACTCAGTGTAGCTCTTCCCGGTCGTGCGACCAGCTTGCTAGATGTGCTATCCACAACATTCTTAATCTCATGGATGTTCCATAGTGAGCCCATCCACAGCCATCACCATGCGGCAAATCAGGAGCTGAAGTTTAATACACTTCCTGCGTATGTAGTCAGTATGGACACTGGAAGTGTCCCAGATTTCCCACAGATTGCAGGAGGAGCATTCCATGGGGCCAAGTTCTCCTGCTGTTTCAAACCCTATGAACTCCAGACAACAAGGAACTGATGACACAACTTTATCCACTAGTCACCAAACTCGGGTCTGTCCCTCTTGCTGTCTTAACAGACTAAAACTAAAAAAAAGTAAGTACTTTATCTCTCTCGAGGCACTACTCACTCAGTCTGTAAGCCTGGTTCATGAGCAGCCAAGCCTATGCATGTGATCCCCATCTGAGTCTTGGTGACTAAACTGACATCTCCCAGAATGTTCCTAGATCGCTTCTTACCAGCACCCTTTATTGTGGCTAACTCTTTATGCCTGACTTTCTGTTATTGAGCTTACATTTCATCATCTGCCATTGTGTGATTCAAATCCATGTCCTAAGGACATTACCTTGCTGATCTGGATGACTAGTTCCGTGCGTTACCACTGTCTCCTCTGGAGTTGCAATTGTCCTGCCATAAGACAAAGAGAAATATTGTGTGATGGAAGTGGATGCAGGTCAAGTTTGAGATGAAGAATGGCATGCAGTTTCCAGTAAATGAGTTGGAAATGTAATGGTCAGGGAAGGGTTAATAGTTTGAGAGGATTTGTTGGGTGTGGGCCCTCTAATAGGCATCATGCATATGATGCTAATGATTGCACTTAATGACTGTTCATGAGCTGCTTGTGCAGTGGAAAGGATACATGCTGTGTGTGAGAGGTAGAAGAGGTAAGATGGTAGCACTTCTACTCTCCCAAAGCTATCATTCATTTTCTTGCAGCACTACTTGTAGTCCCTTTTCTGAAAACCAATGGCAGTGACCCACAATGTGCTCAGCTGTCAGGACAGCAATTCTGATTGACGGACACGTCATATCGTCCCTGGGATGAGGGTGAACTTCACTTGGTCACCTATCCAGGAGTATCTGCAAGGCAGCATCAATAAACCTAGAGCCTGCTTTGAATTCTTGGTATGCTTTCCTGAGCTTCTGGTGCTAACTATCACAGGTTCCAGTGCAGTTTCTGGCTTATAGCAAGTGAAACAATGCCCAGCTGGCTTTTAAATATGGTGTCAGAACCTTTGAACCCAGATTGTCTTGTGAGTGGTGAGAACTGTTTGTTTGAATCTTGATTTGTCTACTAACTCATGCAATATCTCTCTCACTCAGATAATAAGCTGAAAAGCATATGAATGCGTGAGATAACTTGTCCCGGCCATTGGCCGATATAATGTCACCCGAGATGTTTGCTGTCATAATTCAAAATGAGAAATCTTGACTACCAGAATTTGATGAGGGTCTCGCAACCATTCAGCATAAAATATTCAATTGTGCTATTCTTTTTGAATGCTAATATTAACATGTCTTAAATTCCTTTCCATCAGGCAGTTTGGATCTTAATTTCACACAATATAGACCTCACAGGTTATGGTCTTGAATCTGGCAGGATATGACAAGGGTGAAATCAAATGGATTGTGACGATACTGACCTTTTTAAGAGAGGTGCTCTATGTTGTTTCTCTTGTAGAAGGGTGTTGTCCTTGTGGTGCTGAACTATCTCCTTCAGACATGCAGTTAATGAACAGTTTTGAGTTCTCCCTGAGTGTTTTTCTTTAAGCAAAAGAATCATGAGTGGGCAGGGTCAGGGCTGTCATAGACCCAGGAAGATTTTTACTTCTGCTTTCAGTTAGTTGAGAAGTTATCTGCTGGCTTGTGGAGCTGAATGCCTAAGTTCTCTGTTGTGAGAGTGAAGTCTTAGACAACGAGGCTTCCTCTTAAACATCAATAGGGGCAGATTGTTTTTTCTAGACTGCAGAGGCAACACGTGAGAATAATGACAGTGTAACTGTTTTACTGAATTGCCTTTTTGCCAAAGGTGGTGTGTATGGGATGTTGCCTATATTGGAACAGTCGATGATTAGTGGTTAAATAATACATTATCTTGTTAATTATTTCCATAGTGTAAAGTTATGCCAATTCCTACTTTTCTTGTATTTTAACTGTGTTGTAAAATCAAAGTACATTTTGATAAAAGCTTGGCATTGGACCAATCAAATCATGTCTGGAACACAGCGCCTTACACTTGCCTTTCAAAAGTAATATATAAAAGTTGGGGTGGAGGCTATCTTCATAATATACTTTTGTGGGGTAGTTCTGGTCTGGTCCAGTCCATAACAGGTCATATTATTAAGCTATTAATAATAGGTTATATGATTCTCTTGATTGTAGATTATGGCCTTGTAAGCACCCCACAGCTGCATTATATGGTTTGCTGTTGGAATACCATGGAGCATTATGGGACGGCGACAGTGGAAGGATATTACCAGAAACTTTCTCAGGCCTTTCTTGCAATGATTAAGCAGGTACTTTTATTATCAATATAGAAGGTTGACTGTTTAGAAAAGGTGTTGAAGTTAAAAGTGTTCCTGTTGGACATCTCCCATAAATGCTAAACTTTATTCAACAGGCTGGATAATCCTTAAGTTAACAATTATGCCACGACCGTAAAGATTTACTCACTACAAATTGATTGATTGTGGCTAATTATGAATTGGAACACAGGATTAAGTTGGATAGCTCTTTTATTTCCACTTGATGTGGGCATGAAGAGCAGAATGGTCGCATGATTTCTCTTTCTGTTGATTGGTATTAATGTTTCCGCACTTTGCTGTTACTAGTCTGAGAAGTGAGAGTTACCAGATGAAAGTTGCTGAGGTGGCCCTTAATCTGCGTGAATCCTCAGAAGAATTCAGCTCCTTGATTTCAGCTGACGCTGCCATAATGTTGACATTGTACAGGACATTGGAGAGGCCTCTTCTGGAATACTGTGCCCAGTTCTGATCACCCAGTTGTGGGAGGGCTATTATTAAGCTGAGGAGGGTTTAGAAGAGATTTATGAGGATGTTGCTGGATATGGCAGGTTTGAGTTATAAAGAAAGGCTGGATAGTCTGGGACTTCTTACACTGAAGCGTAGGAGGTTGAGAGGCGACTTATAGGAGTTTATAAAATAATGAAGGATATAGAAAGCGTTAATGGTAGTTGTTTTTTCCCTAGAATGGGGGGACTTCAAGACTGGGGACATAATTTTAAGGTGAGATGAGAGATTTAAAAAAGACATGAGGGACAATTTTTTTTACACAGAAGGTGGTTCGCATGTAGAATTAACTTCCTAACGAAGTGGTGGAAGTGGGTGCAGTTACAACGTTTAAAAGGCATTTGGATAAGTACATGAGTAGGAAAGATTTGGAGGGATATGGGCCAAGAGCAGGCAGGTGGGATTAGTTTAGTTTAGGATTGTGTTCGGCATAGACTGGTTGGACCGACGGGTCTGTTTCCGTGCTGTATGACTCAATGACTATGAATGAAGACCCTGCCTATCCAGTAATGATTTAGACGTGATGTCAGAGCATGACAATCAAGAACAGGAGTAGACATTTGATCCTGCTGTCTACAATTGAATGAGATCTCTGTTGATTTGATTGTGGCTTAACTCCACTTACCTGCCTGCCTCACGTAATCCTTACTTCCATTGGAGATGGAAAATGTATTTGACTTGTTATTGAATATATTCAATCACCCCTCTTCCACTCCTTGGTTAGAAAATTAAGATTAATTGCCCTCTCTGAAAAGAATTCATCCTCATCTTCATCTTAAATAGGAGACATTTGGATAGATACACGAATAGGAAAGGTTTGGAGGGATATGGACCAGGAGCAGGCCGGTGGGACTATTTTAGTTTGGGATTATGTTTGGCATGGACTAGTTGGACCAAAGGGTCGGCTTCCATCCTGTATGACTCTATGACTCTTCTTTTGAAACTCAGCTGCAGCTCCCCGCGCCCCCCCCCCCCCCGCAAAAAAACCCAGTTCAAGATTCTTCTGCAAGGGGAAATATTGTCTCCAGATCTACCGTGTTAAGCCCCCTCAGGCGCAAGAATATGTTGCAAACTATCAACATTTCATATTACACTAGCTGATATAATCAGTCAGCATGGCTGGGTATCACCTAACATAAGGCTTATGCAAATGTGTTATCAAATAGCTTGCCAGGTGATGTGAGCATGACTACCTTTGACGTCAAGGGAGCATTTAACTGAGAATGGCATCAACGAACCCCAACCAAATTGAAATTTATAAAAATCAGGAAATATTCATGAGTTGGGAGTCAAGCCTATAACAAATGAAGACGGTTAAATTTGTTGGAAACCAATCATCTCAGCCTGAGTACATCAGAGAATACTCTGTAGTATTCTTGTATTTTTGACTGTACAGCTGCTTCGTCAATGACTTACCTCCATCGTAAAGTTGGAAATGGGAATGTCCACTGAAGACTGCAGTGTTCAGTACCATTTGCAAATTTTTGGATACTGAAGCAGTCTGTATTTGATGTTCAGGCAGAGGCTGATACGTGCTCATTAACATTTAGACTACATTAGTGTCAGACAATGATGATCACTAATAAGAAACTGCATTCAGAATTTTAAAAAAAATTCTGACAAATCTTGGGATTTGTGGAAGTTTTTCTCAATGCAATGAAAACGACTGCCTATTGACTGCAGAAACCCTGTTTCATAGCCGGACAAAGAGCCAGAAACACACATGAAATTCTGTTACAGTTTCAACTTTATTGTTGGATTCATGGATACTGTCTAAGCAGAATCTCCAAAACACAGGCAACTAAATATATAATTGTGCACCGTAGAATTAAAGGTATACTTAAAGATCCATGTGCTCGCACTAGTATATAACTAAATTGTCCAAGAGAAAGTGGTATTAGCTGTTCTGAAAACAAGAATAAAAATTGCAGGAGAAACTCAGCAGACCTGGCAGTATTTGTGGAGAGAAAGCAGAGTTAATGCTTTAAATGCTTCAAATCCATGACCATTCTTCAGAGCTGATAGCTAGAAAAAGGTGGTATTTATGCAGATGACAGGGGTTTGGGAGAAAGGAATGAGTGGACAGGTGGAGTTTGAACCCAGAGAGAGAAAAAGACAGTTAGGCAGACAAAGGGATGGCTGATATTAGACCAGGAAGGAGAAGAGATGATTCAGAATCTGCTTAATCTTTCCAGTGATTGTTCTCAATTTTAAGTCTACATTCTCGAGGTCTAGCATATTGACAGTGGATATACCTGTCCTGTGTACAGCCACCAATTTGTACTCTCTAATCCAGGCAGCATCCTGCTAAACCTCTTCTGCACTCTCTTCAAAGCCTCCACATCCTTCCTGTAAGGCGGCAACAAGAATTGATCGCAATACTCGAAGTGTGGCCTAACCAAAGTCTTATAAAGCTGCAACATGACGTCTTGACTGTTGTCCTCAATTCCCCGACCAATAAAGGCAAGCAAGCCATACGCCTTCTTTACAATCCTATCTACTTTCATGGAGATATAGACTTGAATCCCAAGATCCCTGCATACATCACTGCTGTTCAGGGTCCTGCTATTAACTGTATACTTTTCCTTAACATTTGATCTCCCAAAGTGCAGAACCTCACACTAGCCCAGATTAAACTCCATCTGGCATTTTTCCACCCATATCTGCAATTGATTTATATCCCACTGTATCCTTTGACAATCTTCCACACTATCCACAACTCTACCGATCTTTGTATTGCCTGCAAACTTACAAACCCACCCATCTACATTTTACATCCAAGTCATTTATATGTTTCAGACTAGCACAGCTTGAAATCTGTTACACTTCCTGTCTTTTTCAACTTTTTCAGTTGGCTACCCATCTACCAATCAGAGTTTTCTCAGCTTGAAGGGTGGCCACAGCCTGGAATACACAATCCAGGAAACTCTTAATTTTCCTCTTATTCCTTAGAAATCCACAGTTTGAGCCAGATGACCTGTAAGTTGCATTTAATGACTGTCCATCTATATTTTATAAAGAATTATTTTTTCTTTTAATATCCAGTTAGAATTTTGTTTAAGAAATTCATTTTTTTGCCAAGCTGTTTAAGCTATTGATGATTAATTCCTCTGGACCTAGTGTATACAAATACTCTTCTGAGTATTTCACTTATTGCAATACATAACCCAAATAAATTTTTAAAATTTTCTGTCTTCCAGTTTAAACAAAAGCCTTAGTTTAAAGAGTAAAAGCAAGGTACTGATCATCCACTCATTTATCTGCTTTCAAATGATGTCATGTTTTGAATATCTTTCTTTGTGGTCAACATTTTCTAATGTAACTGGTCCATTCTGATCCACCTAGCTCTTCATCCCTCCACCAGACTCATTCATTTTTCACTGTAAGGCTTGCAGTGCTTGCCATTCTTGCTCTGTACTTACTCCATCATCCAATAAACTGAAACTGCCCAGGACATACACTGACTTTTTTAAGAATGGCCACATTATCTATAATAAGGTATGAACGTTGATCATTGGTCATGGTTTTCAAGTGTTGGCAAAAGTCAGAGTATGTTTTGTTTTCAGTATTCAGATGAGAATTGCCGATGTTGTGATCTGATTTCGCACACTATCCAAGCTGCAAAATCAATATTACTTACATTTAAACATTTGAAACATTTTTTAGCTGATAATGTTATTAATTTGAGATGATTGATGATTAAGGATATGTGTATCTTTTTGATTAAATGAGTGTGAGACATCTACATGAGACATATTCTATTGGTATGATTCAATATTCTCTCAATCCACAGACTCCTTACCATCCAGAAGAATTACGACAATTGAATGTGGACGGAGCAAATGGTATTGGTGCACTAAAGCTCCAGGAATTGGAGCCATACCTTGAGAAAAAGCTGCAGCTGAAGGTCCATAATAATGGTGCGAATGGCAAACTCAACTACCTCTGCGGAGCAGATTTTGTAAAGGTTCAACAGAAGCTACCACATGGCAAGTGATGGAATTGAAGAGTTTGTGAAATGGAATGATCGAATACAAACTTACAGTGGAGGCCATTTGACTCATTATGCTTTTATGTCTTGTCTACCCAAGGCCCTATGTTTCTTTGGTTCAAACATCTATTGACATTTCTCTTGAAAATGTGCAACTCCCTTTGCCTCAGCTATTCCAAATGACAAAGTATTCTTTTAAGAACTTCCGCTAGGTAAAACAAATTCAAATTCTTCTCCAAATTTGTGATTTAAAGTGACCAAAATCAATAGTGCCCAAATGAGATGAAGTAAAATGCCCCATTCACTCTACTAAAACCCTTCATAATTTTAGAAAGTCTGAATAATTATCCCCTCAGCCTTTTCTGCACCAGTATCTTCAGTCTTTCCTCATAACTTTGGTTTTCCACCCTCAGTATCTTCCTGATGAAAATACATTGTACTTTCTCAATAATCTGTCTTAATTGAGTTACCTAAGATAATTCCTGCATCACTAACTATCTGTGAGCCATATCAAACAATGTGTAGAATCATAGAATTTTACAGTACAGCAGGAGGCCATTTGACCCATCATGTCTGTACCAGCTCCCAAAAGAACTACCAGCTTTCCAGCCTTATCTCCTCAGCCCTCTACCTTCAGCACGTTAAAAATTTGACCAGCTCTCTCTTGAAACCTATGGAATCTGCCTCTTCCACTGTCCCACGTAGCATATTCTAAATCCTAACAACTTTCTAGAAAAAGAAATTTCTCCTTATTTACTGACAATCTTAAAATTGTGACCCTAGTTACTCTCATACGAACGACTGGAAACAGAATTGTGGAATCCCTACAGTGTGGAAGCAGGCCATTCAGCCCATTGAGTCGACACTCTCAGAAATACATTCCACCCAGACCCACATGCCCTACTCTATCCCTGTAAACTAGCATTTCCCATGGGCAGTCTACCTAATCTGCATATCTTTGGACTGTGGGAGGAAACTGGTGCACCCGGAGGAAACCCACGCAGACACGGGGAGAATGTGCAAACTCCACACAAACAGCTGCCCGAGGGTCGAATCAACCCTGGGACCTTGGTGCTGTGAGGCAGCAGTGCTGACCACTGAGCCGCCATGCCGTCCAATATTGTTCTTTACCGAGTCAAAATTGTTTACAATTTTGAACACCTCAATAAAATCACCTCTTAATCTTCTCTGCTTCAGGGAGAATATGGCCAATCTCTCTAATCTTTCCTTATATCTAAAGACCTTCATTCCGAGTATTATTCTTGTAAATCTGCATTGAATTCTCTCCAGGGCTTTAACATCCTTCCTTAAATAAGACGCCCAAAACTGAACACGCTATTCCTGTGACGATATTTTAAGAAGTGTATTTTGTCCTGTTTTCTTTTTATGAGGAAGGGTTGAGCAGAGGCACCAAGCAGCCTGTTCTGAAGCCAATAAACAGCTTGTGAGACCTTGGGATTTTTTAAAAAATTGGAACAATAGAAGCAGTCTGAATGGGTGGGGTCAAGCTCCCACAAAACTAGGATTTTTTTTAGTTCTGGCCTTCAGTACCAGTTGCTGGGATCTTGAAGCTGGATGAGGAACTTCTTATTCCTCTCTCTGTTACACTTATAGCTGGGATTCTCTTCCTGCTGCTAGAACTGCGCATGAGACTATCTATTGTACTCAATTTACCTTTGCCAAGAGTGTTTTATGGGATTTTACTATATTGGAACAGTTATTTAGTAGTAGTTAATATATATATTATTTTGTTAAGAGTTTTGGTAGAGTTACGTTTAAGCCAATTCTCTTATTTTTATTTTCTGTATTTTAATTCTGGTGTATGGATAAAGTGTGTTTTGTTTCAAGCCTGGTAGTTTGACCAATCAAATTCCATCCGGAATACAAGACCTTACAAATTACCTTCAAAATAAGAAAAAGCTAGGGTCTAGACTACCTTCTTAATATATTTTGAAGGGGTTTGGTCTGGTCCATAACAAACTGGGGTGTATTGTCAGGATCAAAATCTCTAATTCTAGGTTGGGTTTAGGATTATTGGAGTCAAAGGCAGTGAGTGTTGGTGTTCTGTTGTCCAGTTTTGAATTTGGTTGGTTTAAATAGGGTGTGCCTTTTGTAGTAAGGTTCTTTCAGTCACTAAAAGTTTCCTGGGGGTGGAAGAAGTCACTTTAGGAGTTTTACAGATGGTGAGCAAGGCACAGCTTTTGGAATTGGCAGCCAGGCTGGAGTTGGGGGATGCCTTTGTCCGTACACAAAGGAGAGATAATTACAGCAGTAACTGGGTATTTATGATTGCCGGAAATGCCATTGGAATCAATGGAAATGGCTAAAATTCAATTGCAAATGAAGCAGTGTGAACACAAAAAGGAAATGAAACAATTTGAATTATGATTGAAAGCAGAGGAAAGTGAAAAGGAAAGGGAGAAAGAGAGAGTTTTTGAATTTCAGAGGTTGGAACTGAGAACTCAAAAGTTGGCTTAAAATAGTGGAGGTAGATGTAAAAGGTAGCCATGGTGATGAATACAGTGATGGAGAGCAATCCCATCGTAGCTAAGGACTTGATGGGGATCTATTTAGACATGTCCAAGCATTGCCTAAGTTCAATGAGAAGGATATAGAAGGCTTTTCATTTCTTCTGAGAAAGTGGCTAAACAAATGAAATGGTCGGTGACCATGTGGATATTGTTGATTCAAACAAAGTTGGTATGTAGAGCTTGTGAGGAGGTGAGAAAAACTATTTTAAGTGCATGTGAGCTGGTACCAGAAGCCCACAGACAACATTTCAGAAATCTAAGGGAATCTGGTCAAGTATACACCGAGTTTGAAAGGATCAAACAAAGTATCCTTGATAGGTGGATACGGGGACTGAAAATAAATCAAAAGAAGACATTCTTAGAGAGAAGATTATTTTGGAGGGATTCAAAAATTCACAGATTATAGAATCCCTGCAGTGTGGAAACAGGCCCTTCAACCCAACAAGTCCACACTGACCCACACAGCTTCCCACCCAGACCCATCCCCCCCTAATAAACCCACCTAATCTATACATCCCTGAACACTATAGGCAATTTAGCATGACCAATTCACCTAGCCTGCACATCTTTGGATTGTGGGAGGAAACCGGAGCACCCGGAGGAAACCCACACCAACATGGGGAGAATGTGCAAACTCCACACAGACAGTCGCCCAAGAGTTGAGTCAAACCTGGGTCCCTGGCACGGTGAGGCAGCAGTGCTATCCACTGAGCCACCGTGCCGCTCACTTCACTTCCTGAAGTAGTGAGAACTCATGTGGAAGAGCAGGAAGTTAAAACTGCAAGATTAACGGTGGAAATGGGTGATAATTATGAGTTGGTTTATAAATCAAAGTTTGGGTTCCGACATCAATTTCGGTCCGTGAGGGATAGAAATTGGGGAAAAGAGAAATCAGGTGATAAAATGAGATGAAAAGTAGTTACTTTAGAGAATATGGAAGCTGTACCTGCCAGTACAATTCCAATTGATTTATCAATGTTGCAGTCTTCATATTGCTCACGATCCTTCTGCTTTATGTGAATGCAGACTGGGCATTTCCTCATGACTAAATAGTGATTTTCAATGGACCAATTAATGCTGCTACTTGTAGAAGATATAAATCTCTTGGAGATTGACCCAAACAGCTTATTAAAAGGTTTACACCAATACAGCAAGGAAAAGCATCATGGACATAAGGGCATAGAGCACTGCAGTTTCTTTGGGAAACCATAGTACTGCAGGTGCCAGATTATGGAGGTAAAACTTGTATAAGCTTTATAGGTTGCATGCAAGTGAACAGGATATTTTCCAGCTATTGTCTGCCCTAATTATGAGAAACTTGTTAACAACCATATTTTCAATTGTTACAGGCTTATTATACATTAAGACAAATGAACGCAGCTGCTCATTTGATGGTGATGCGGACAGAATTGTATACTATTATATTGATGAATCTGGATGCTTCCATCTTCTTGATGGAGATAAGATTGCAACTTTAATTACTATATTTCTGCAGGAGCTTCTTGTCAAGGTAAAGCCTTACTTCAAGTCATCTCATGATGTTGATGTTCATGAAACAAATCTTAGTGGCTGACTCAGCAACTGTGGAGAGAACTGACATGTTAAGATTTTAGCTGAAAACCCTTCATAATGGTGTGATGCAGATCTACACATTATTTATTCTTTCCATACCTGCTGACTGATCTGTCTGTTTAAAGCATTTTCTGTTTTTGCTTCAGGTGTTGCTACAACTACAGGTTTTTTTCTTTGTACTTTGTTACTTTTCAAAATTTGCACTTAAAATATAAAGAACTAAAATGTATCAATGTATATTTGAACAGTTGTACCTGTAGATCATCAGTTTTGAAATGAAGGATCACATTTATAGTTATTATTCATTAACCTGTTTAAATGTGTTATGACACACCTCTGGAGATGGGGGAATTTGTACCTAGGACTTCTGGTTGCAAGACTTCTCTGGCAAGAATAGGAAGGCAGATTACTACCTAATTGGAGTCAAGTTAGGTAAAGGGGAAGTACAACGAGATCTAGGTGTTCTTGTACACCAGTCTATGAAAGCAAGCATGCAGGTACAGCAGGCAGTGAAGAAAGCTAATGGCATGCTGGCCTTCATAACAAGAGGAACTGAGTATAGGAGCAAAGAGGTCCTTCTGCAGCTGTACAGGGCCCTGGTGACACCGCACCTGGAGTATTGTATGCAGTTTTGGTCTCCAAATTTGAGGAAGGACATTCTTGCTATTGAGGGAGTGCAGTGTAGGTTCACGAGATTAATTCCCAGAATGGCGGGACTATCGTATGTTGAAAGATTGGAGCGACTGGGCTTGTATACACTTGAGTTTAGAAGGATGAGAGGGGATCTGATTGAGACGTATAAGATTATTAAGGGATTGGACACTCTGGAGGCAGGGAGCATGTTTCTGCTGATGGTGAGTCCAGAACCAGAGGACACAGTTTAAAAATAAGAGGTAGGCCATTTAGAACAGAGTTGAGGAAAAACTTCTTCACCCTGAGAGTGGTGGATATATGGAATGCTCTGCCCCAGAAGGCATTGGAGGCCAAGTCTCTGGATACTTCCAAGAAAGAGATGGGTAGAGCTCTTATAGATAATGGAATCAAGGGTTATGGGGATAAGGCAGGAACAGGATACTGATTGTGGATAATCAGCCGTGATCATAATGAATGGTGGTGCTGGCTCGAAGGGCCGAATGGCCTACTCCTGCACCTATTGTCTATTGCCTATTGGTTCTGAGGTAGGGTAGTGTCACTGTGTCACGTGCACCCGTAGAATTACATTTATATGTTTTGTTGTTTATCATTATTAGATTTATTAAGCTATCTGTTTTTCATCCTCCTTTGGTTATAGGCTGCCCACTAATCATAGCTCAAGTCTCCCAGTCTCCCCATGTATGCAATCATAGAATGTTTACAGTGCAGAAGTCTGTGCTGCTTGTCTGAAAAACAACTCATCCATTCACTGTAGCCGTACAAGTTTTCTCCATTCAGTTCCAATTTGAAAGCCATAATGGAGTCCGCTTTCATGTTATTGCCAGAGCATTCCAGATTCTTACAATTTGCTACATAAAAAAAATTTCCTTCTTGTTGCTGAGATAACGAGGTGTAGAGCTGGATGAACACAGCAGGCCAAGCAGCATCAGAGGAGCAAGAAGGCCAACGTTTCGGGCCTAGACCCTCGTTGCTGATAGGTCTTTTGACCATCACCTTTCACTTGGTTTCCTACTGCGATTACAGAATGATGAAGTTCCTACAATGTGGAAGCAGGCCATTTGGTCGATTTGAGTCCATACTGACCCTCCAAAGAGCATCCCACCCAGACTCACCCTATCTCTCTAACCCTGCATTTCCCATGGCTAATCCACCTAGCCTGCACATCCCTCGTCACTGTAGGCAATTTAGCATGGCCAATCCACCTAACCTGCACAGTTTTTCTCCATTTATTCTGTTGGCCTCCTTATGATTCTGAGCAACTCTGTCAAATCTTTTCTCAATCTTCTCTCACAGAGTCCTACAGCATGGAGACAGGCCCTTCGACCCAAACGGGTCCATGCTGACCACGTTAACCCCATTTCCCTGCACGTGGCCCATAACCTTCCAGTCCTTTTCTACCCATGTATTCGTCCAAATGCCTTTTAAATATTGTTAATGTACCCGCCTTAACCATTTCCACTGGCAGCTCATTCCGTTTGCATACCATCCTCTGTGTAAAAAAAGTTGCCCCTCAGGTTCCCATGTATTCTTTCCCCTCTTACCTAAAATTGATGTCCTCAATTCCCCAACCCTGGGAAAAAGACCGAGTGCATTTACCCTATCCATGCCTCTCATGATCTTATATACTTCTATAAGATCCCCCCTCAGTCTCCTACGCTCTAAAGATGAAAATCCTAGCTTGTCCAACCTCTCCCTATAACTTGCATCCTGGCAACATACTTGTAAATTTCTTCTGCACTGTTCCCAGTTTAATAATGTCCTTTCTATTGCAAGGTGACAAAAACTGAATACTCCAGTTGTGGCCTCAACAACGTCCTGTACAAGTGCAACATAACTTCCAGCTTCTGTACTCAGTGCCCTGACTGATGAAGGCCAGTGTGCCAAACTTCTTCACTGCCCTGTTTAACTGTGACTCCATTTTCAGAGAATTGTGCACGTGCACACCAAGGACCCTCTGTTCCACTACACTCCTTAAGGTCGTACCATTCATCATAGAGCTCCTACCTTGATTTGACTTTCCAAAATGCAACACCTTGCACTTATCTATATTAAATTTAATTTGCCAATTCTCGGCCCACTTCCTCAGCTGACCAAGATCCTGCTGCAATTTCTGATAACCTTACTCACTGTCCATGATACCACCTATTTTAGTGTCATCCAAAAACTAACTAATTGTGCCTTGTACATTCTCATCCAAATCATTGATACAGATAACAAACAGCAATGGGCCCAGCACTGACCCCTAAGACACACCACTCGTCACAGGACTCCAGTCTGACAAGCATCATTCCACTAATAGTGCACTATCTGGGGTGGCATGGTGGTTCAGTGGTTAGCACTGCTGCCTCACAGTGCCAGGGACCCAGATTCAATTCCACCCTCAGGCGAATGTCTGTGTGGAGTTTGCAGATTCTCCCTGTGTCTGTGTGGGTTTCCTCCGGGTGCTCCAGTTTCCTCCCATAGTCCAAAGATGCGCAGGCTAGGCAGATTGGCCATGCTAAATTGTCCATAGTGTTAATGGTGTCTGGGAGTGATGCTTCAAGGGTCAGTGTGGACTTGTTGGGCCAAAGGGCCTGTTCCCACACTGTAGTGATTCTATGTTGTTATTAATCCCTGCTTCCTACCATCAAGCTGATTGTGTATCCAATTTGCCAGCTCTCTCTGGATTCCATGTGATCTAACCTTCCAGAACAGCCTACCATGTGGAACCTTATCAAAGGCCTTACTGAAATCCATGTAGACTACGTATACCCCCTGCTGTCATCAACTTTCCTGATCACTTCATCAAAGAACTCTAACAAATTTGTGAGACATGATCTCCCATGCACGAAGCCACGCTGACTATTCCTAATCAAACCCTGTCTTTCTAAATGCACACATATTTTATCCCTCAGAATCTTCTCAAGTAACTTACCTACCACAGATGTTAAGCTCGTATCAGAGATAAAAGGTACTGCAGATGCTGGAGAATCCGAGATAACAAGCATGGGGCTGGATGA
>JAHRHZ010000275.1:423232-479989 GCA_024137785.1 Ginglymostoma cirratum
CCCCCTCTCTCCCTATTTATTTCAGAACCCTCTTCCCCTCCCCCATTTCTGATGAAGGGTTTCGGCCCGAAAGGTCAAGTTTTCCAGCCCCATGCTTGTTATCACAGATGTTAAGCTTACTGGTCTGTAATTCCCAGGTTTCTCTTTACAGCCCTTCTTGAATAAGGGCACAACATTCACTACCCTCCAGTCTTCTGGGATCCCACCCATGGCTAAACGATGATGCAAATATATCTCAAAGAAGAGTAACCCCAGGTTCTCCAATGTATTTACTCAACAAAACCTCTTTGTGCTCTAAAGTGTGGAACCTGGATTTGAACACAATGTTGTGGTTAAGGCTGAACCAAATTTTTATAATGATTAATTTCAACATTCTTTTCTATTCTCTACCTCTATGTATAACACTGTTCCTATTTAATTATTTTTACAATCAGTAATGCAACCTACAATGATTTGTGCAGCTTCAGTTTTCTCTGTTCCTGAATTCCTTTTATATTGTTGGGAATTATGTTTCATTCAGTATGTTTATTGTTCATTGCGTTCGATTGAGCTACTTGCCCAGTTAGGTTTGTTTTATTCCATTATGTGGTCTTGACAGCATTGCTACAGAGATCCATAAACTC
This sequence comes from Ginglymostoma cirratum, assembly GCA_024137785.1. Taxonomy (NCBI): domain Eukaryota; kingdom Metazoa; phylum Chordata; class Chondrichthyes; order Orectolobiformes; family Ginglymostomatidae; genus Ginglymostoma; species Ginglymostoma cirratum. Next base: position 423,856 of record JAHRHZ010000275.1, read on the forward strand.
ATGAACTCTCACTCAAACCATTACTTTAGAGAAGTCTGGGAATAAGATATACTAACACAATTTCATCATTGTTTCAAGAAGGCTTGATGAACCAATTATGGAAACTGTGAACTCTTATCCATTCTATCCACTATGAGAAGGTTCTTATCTGTCAGCAAGTCTGGAGCAGCACAGAGCTCAATACAGCCTTTACTGATCTGTTAAAGGTGTCTGACCCCTTTTATCACAAAGTGTTTGGCAAATCCTCCAGTAAAAGAGACCAGCAAAAGTTGTTATTATCGGCAACTCCTGCATTTTGGTATGATGGTAAATGCAGCCTTTGCAATGGATTGGAACCTGAGCCCTCTTTGGATTAAAGCTAATAGTTAAGTATTAGTAGTTAAGCTCCTTGGCTCTGGAGCTAATTGTCATTTTTCTTATTGCTCAGGCAGACTTGGACTTGCAGATGGCAGTAATTCAGACTGCCTATGCAAATGGAAGCTCAACAAGATACATCACAGAGGTCATGAAGGTAATAAAATTCTGAAACTGAATTATTTGTTAATTTTAATAGTTTCAAAGTTGCCCATAACACATATTAGTAATGCCTCACAATTAATGTGTAACTTAGCGATCTAACAATCATTTCAACCATGAACACCGCAAGTTACATATTGGCATGCAAATGAAATTACCCCATCTGTTACACTATTTCTAACATATGTGCTTCTGATTTTCCTTAGGTTCCTGTACACTGTGTAAATACAGGAGTGAAATATTTGCACCATAAAGCTCAAGAATTTGATGTTGGGGTTTATTTTGAAGCAAATGGCCATGGCACAGTGAGTGGCAATTTGAATGGAGAGCTACACTGGTCTGACTTGTTTTATTTAGGTGTTCATGATCATTTCAGAGTACCTGTTCTGTTGACTGAAGGCTTAATTTATTGAAAGTAAAGTGTTGGTATTACATGTTCTGATAAATTTGTGCTGCTTTCCCTAAAATGATTATTGTATGTTGGTGGGAGTGAAAGGGTCATATACTTCCCTTCCAAAAAGAAATATTAAAGGCATTTAACAGAACTGTTCTAACGCTTCTGTTCAGTGGCTGGTTAGATAAACATTAACTGCACCTCGGACCTGGATGCCTGACCATTCATTTGTCTGAGATAAGATTATTGGCATAAGAAGGTGAAGTGAGAAAGGACACTTTATCAGTCCACAGTGGCGACATGAATATTAGTTTCCAAAGAGGGTATTCAGACCTTTTGTCCTTCTTAATAAAGTGAACTTGCTGTAACGTAAAACGTATTTACCATATTCTAGTTAAAGTGCAAATAGAAATGGAATCTTTATTCCCAAAAAGCTTTGGGGTATCAGACTCCAGTGGAGTTGAAAGAATGGTGAAAAAAATTTTAGATTAGTTGGCTTAGGCAAGATTTAGTGGGCCTTTCAAAAATAACAATAGAATGCTGCCGGAAGTTGCTTTTAAGCCATTGTGGAAGATGCCATTTTTAATTTAATTCCATTGTAGTAATAGTTAAGGATGCTGTAATGATGTAAAAGATGCAGTATTTCTTTGTTAGAAAAGTACCAAATTCAAAATCAATAGAAACCTGATAAACATCCCAGTTTTTTTTATTTCTTTGGTGACATAAATTAGTATTTTAAAATTTGGAACTAAATTTACACTCACTGTTTTTTACATTTTGGGGAGAAATTGAGAAGCACAAGCGGTGGGAAGGAGAACCCTCTGCTTGTCTGATGGAAATGTTGTGTTTAAAATTATATTAATAGCATGGAGAATACCATGTTAGCTGAATCGGAAAATGTCTACTTATTTTTCCCCTTTTAAGGTACTCTTCAGTAAAACTGCTGAAAATAAAATCAGACAGCTGGCTCAAGACAATAATCAACTAGTAGAGAGAATCAATGCAGCTAAAATGCTTGAAAATACAATTGATTTAATCAACCAGGTGAGTAAAATTTGTTGAGCATAGCATGACCTTTTATGTAGCTATTTGAGATAGACATTTCCAATATGACTTGACAGGCTGTATACTGATAATTTGCTGAAGAACCAATGAGAAAGAGAAATCTGACCTGACTGTCATCAAGCTGACTCTCTCATCTCTAGCATCCGTGTAAGTGACTGGCATTCACTTGATGCTATTTTACAATAACATAGTGGAGAACTCAGAATGTGTTAGGTGTTGGTGAAATCAGCAGTACCTAGAGATTTTCATTTAATTATTAAACAGCTTAGTCCTATGAACAGCAAATATTGCTAACCATGTAATATAATTATAAAAAAAGACATACCTGACTACTCGTAGCTTTATTTGCAACGGTCCACCAGGATTAAGTGGGCATATCCATCAGTCTACTGAGTGCATTTTTTGAGATCTGATTCTGACTTATAGACAGTGGGAGATGCCATATCAGACCTGCTAACAATAGAGGCCATCCTGTCTATTAAGGGCTTCACAATCCAGCAATGGGACTCAATTTACACAGACCTTCCTAACAGGCAACTAAAAGTGAAGGTGAGTCTGTTCTTTACATTATGTTAATATAAAAGATTGGAAGCTTTGAATGTTTTAAGGGCAAGTGAAGGGAAAGAAGTTTAATTAGTGTCCATCATGGCCATTCTCATCTTTTGGCAATCGTGCGTTCACAAACTGGAGTATCTAATTTAGACTGAATAAGGGCAATACTGAGGGAATTTTGCACTGCTGGAGGTCCTACCTCTGGGTTGAGAGGTTAAATTCTGGCCCCCTCAGATGGTCATTTAAAACCAGGAGTTTGCCATGCACAAATTACCAGCAGCATTTTTTACTTCAGTAAAATAGGGAATTTGCTTGAAAAGTACTTAATTGACTGAAAAGTGCTTTTAGACAGCAGAAAATATATAAATGTAATGTTTTGTCTGGCTCTTTGACGGATTTATCTTTGGTGCCCTCCTGTTTTTCATCAATCATGCTGTCACTCAGTGACAACTTCAAACAAAGATTTAGTTTCCACATCAGTGATGCTGACACCCTGCTCAACTTCGTAACTTGACTGTTCCAATGTGTTTGATTTGTTTGACGTCCAATGCTAGATGAGCAGGAATCTCCTCGGGTATTGGGAAGAGTGAAGCTATTGCTGTTGATCTTTGCCACAAGATCTGTTCTTAGCCACTGGCTCCAATTTGAAGCCGTACCTGATATTCAGTCTTGGTGTTATATCTGATTCCATTATGATTTTTCCACTGTGTCTTTGACTGTAGCCATACTATATCCATTTCTGTATCACTGCTCAACTCTGCCTTAGCTCATCTGCTGTTGAATCTGTAATCTCTGCCTTAGAAACTTCTCATGGGAGATCAGGAATCTGAAATGTTAACTCTGTTTCTCTTGCAGATGCTGCCTGACATGCTGAGTTTTCCAGCTCTTTGTTCTAATTTCAGATTTCCAGCATCTGCAGTATTTTCCTTTTATATCCCTGCCGTAGTTAGCTGCATGCTTGAATATTCCATTTCATGCCTGGATGGCCTTTCTTCTTCTGCCCTCCACAGTCTTAAGGTTGTTCAAACTTCTACTGGTTATGACCAAACTCTCACTAAATTCTGTTCACGCATCACCCTTGTGTTCACTATCCCATATTGCATCTTAGTTAAGTAATAACTTGATTTTAAAGTTCTTTCCTTTTCTTTCAAATCCCTGTATGGCATTGCCCCTTCCTATCTTTGTAATCACCTAAAGCTCTCTGATAACTGCAGCAGCAACTCTGCACTATTGAGAACCCCATTTTAATATCTCTTCCATTGGTGGTTTTGACTTCAGCTGCAAGACCCAATGTTGCAGAATTCCTTCCCTAAACCTCTCCACCTCATTTCTATTTCCACCATTCAAGAGGTTTCTTAAAACCATCTTTTAAATCAATTTCCATAATATGGATGGATGGCTTGGTGTCACATTTTCTTCTTAAAGCTGCTGTGAAGAATTGAGGGAAATTTTACAATGTTCAAAATGCTTAAATGCATTTTCTTTTTGCATGGACCCTTTCTTTTTTTGCCCAAAAGTAAATGACCTCATACTTGGTTGAAATCCAGCTGCAGCTTTATCTACTTAGTTAACCAGCAATGTCTCTTTGCAGTTTTATACTTCGTCCTCACTACTTATCTTACTGCAATGTTTGTGTCATTTTCATTATGTGGCAGTTCTCGGTTGTGTTTCTAAGTGAGTAATTAATAAATATAGTGAATATTTGAGGTCCCAGCTCAGATCATTGAGACACTAGTAGTTAACATTTTTCTAATTGAGTACTGATAAATTATACTTGCTCTTTCCTTTTGCCATTTAGTCAGTGCTTTAATTTTCCACTTATCACCTTTCATAAGGAAAATATGGTATGTTCTGTGGAGGTCTCCATGAATACAACCATGGATGTTAACAGGTCATGATATCTCATGCAAAAATACCTCTGACAATGCAGTGCTCTTTCATACTGTGTCATCCAAGATTGTGCTCAATACCTAATACACCCTGGGCATTGAGTCAGAAAATAGTGCCATCAAGGACCAAACTGATCAGCTTACTTTGCAAAATATATCACACATTGATAGGTTAAGTCTGTTGGCAAGAAGTTGGCAAATGTGGGAAAATGTGATGTTCCATTTTGGAAGAGAGAACAAAAGTATAGTATTATTTAAATAGAGAAAAAAAACTGAAGAAAGCTGCAACACAAAGGGTCCTGGGGATATTTGAGCATGAAACATGGGTGCAGCAGGTAATCACGAAGGCTAATAGAATCTTGCCCCTTATTTCAAAGGAATTGAAGTATAAGAGCGGGGAAGTATGACTACAACTGTACAAGGTGCTGGTGAGACCACACCTGTGGTGCTGTGAGCAGCTTTATTTCACTTACTTAAGGAATGATGTTATTTCATTGGAGGCAGCTCAGAAAAGATTCTCTAGGATGATCCCTGGTATGGAGGGGTTATCTTATGACAAAGGCTAAACATGTTTGGAACTCTACTCATTGGAGTTTAGAGAATGAGAAGTGATTTCATTGAAACTTACAGGATTCTGTAAGAGCTTGACAGGGTAAATGCTGAGAGGATATTCCCCCTCATGGGAGAGTCTAGGACCAGAGGGTATTGAGGTCAGATAGTGTCTCATTCTCAGAACAAAGGGGTGCCAATTTAAGACTGAGATGAGGAAGTTCTTTCTTTGAGGGTTGAGAGTCTCTGAATCTCTTTGTCACAGATAGTTGCGGGGGCAGAGTCCTTGTGTACATTTGAGGCTGAGACTGATAGATTTTTGATCCATAGGGGAATCAAGGGTTACATGTGGAAGACAGGAAAGTGGTTGAGAGGACTGTTGGATCAGCAGTGATCCTATTGAATGGAAAGCTCAATGGCCAAACAGCCTTATCTTGTTCCTTTCTTCACAGTCTCATATTGGTTTAATCAAGCTTCCAAATTAAGGATTGGCAATAAATGCTGGCCAACCAATGATGCCTACGCCCCACAAGTGAATAAAAAGAAAGTAGTCTCACTAGAATTTTATAACAAGGTTGAGAGTTGATAACGGGAGTAGTAATTAATTTGATAATTATTAGTGCTTCGGTATAACAACTTTGTCAAATCTTAAAAGGTTTTTGGTCGTAAAATTAATGGAGCATTTTCTGCATGAGCTTAAGATGTGTGCTAAAGCATTAAGTTCTGTTTTCCACAATTTCATGTGCTTTAAGCATTCCTTTTTCTGTTTTGGTTTGTACTAGGTGTCTGATCGACAAATAATTGTCACCGTGGATGCTGGAAAGCGAGTAGTATCCCCTGCAGGGCTGCAGCAAAATATTGATGCTCTGGTGAAGAAATATAATTTGTCACGGGCTTTTGTACGTCCATCAGGCACGGAAGATGTGGTCCGCATTTATGCTGAAGCTGACACCCAGGCAAGTATGGCATTGAAAATCAGTTGATTCACTGTAAAGTTGTATTACTCTAATGTTGTAAGTTTCAGGGATTTTGAGAAATTTTAATTATTTTAAATTTAAATAACTAGGTTTTGAATTTTTAATTTAATACAGTAGGGTTCTCAGTTATGTTTGACCTAACCAGGTATGAACAAAAAGTATTTATGAATCAGCAAGAATTTATTAAGCATATGTTATGCATGTCTATTTGTTACAAAAACCTAACATGATGCAGTGAAGACAGCAAAGAAGATCCTTAGAGTGGCAATGTGGCTCAGTGGTTAGCAGTGCTGCCTCTCAGCCTGTTTAGGAGACTAAGACACTACCTGACCTCAATGATTAACCATAAATCAGGTTTCTTGAAAATAAATCACTCTGAGATAGCAAGAACTGCAGATGCTGGAGTCAGAGACAACACAGCAGGCCAGGCAGCATCAGAGGAAGAGGAAAGATGACATTTCGGGTCAGGACCCTTCTTCCTGGCTGCCTGGCCTGACGTGTTCCTCCAGCTCCATGCTGTGTTGTTTCTTGAAAATAAAACTATAGCAGAAAATTTCATACAATTTTCACTTAATTCAAGAATCATTAAGTTGTATCTTCTCAGATATACAAATTTAAAATTCAACACTTTGAAAATTCCCCTTATGCAACTAAATAATTTGCTTCAAACTGGTATCAAGTGTAACTCGCACCATTTCTAGCGAAATTTAAATTGGAACAAAGAGTATCACGTGTTTCAGTTTTCAGTACAAGTTTGTAATTCTCCAAAAAATTTAAAGTACACAGTTAGTCTGCCATGCAGTAGAATTGTGCCCAAAGTGTTCCTTTAATTACATGTTTTCCCTTCTGTGACTTCAACTATTTTTAATGCATGAGCATAGCAATTAGGAGCAGTTGTAGGCCATTTGGCCTGAAAACCATTCCACCATTTATAAGTTCTGAGGAAGGGTCACCGGACCCGAAACGTTAACTCTGTTTTCTCCTCCACAGATGCTGCCAGACCTGCTGAGCTTTTCCAGCAACTTTGTTTCCACCATTTATAAGATTATGCCTGATTGTAATATGGCCTCAACTAGGGGCGGCATGGTGGCTCAGTGGTTAGTACTGCAGCCTCACAGCGCCAGGGACCCGGGTTCGATTCCCGCCTAGGGTGACTGTCTGTGTGGAGTTTGCACATTCTCCCCGTGTCTGCGTGGGTTTCCTCCCACAGTCCAAAGATGTGCAGGCTAGGTGGATTGGCCAAACTAAATTGCCCGTAGTGCCCAGGTGTGTATGGGTTATAGGGGGATGGGTCTAGGTGGGATGCTTCAAGGGTCACTGTGGACTTGTTGGGCCGAAGGGCCTGTTTCCACACTGTAGGGATTCTAAGATTCTAAGAACTCTATTTCCTGCCTACCCCGTATAACCTTTGAGTACTTTGTTACCATTTGTCTACCTCTGCCTTGGAAATATTCAGTGACTATCTGGGGTACTATAGTGGTGTAGTTCCACAGATTCATAACCTTCCGTGAGGAAAAAAATATCCACTTGACTCCATCTTAAATGGAAGGTCCCGTAATTTTGAACAGTTCTAGACTTTCCCACAAAAGGAAGCCACCCCCAACCCTATCCCTGTAACCTTGCATCTCCCATGGTATGATTTACCTAGCCTGCACATCCCTGGACACTATGGGCAATTTAGCATGGCCAATCTGCCTAACGTGCACATCTGTGGACTGTTGGAGAAAACCCACACAGACACAGGGAGAATGTGCAAACTCCACACAGGCTGTCACTAGAGGGTGGAATCGAACCCTGGTTCCTTGCACTGTGCAGTAGCAGTGCTAACCACTAAGCCACCATGCTGCCCCAAGATTGCTCCTCATTCTTAATTCCAATGGATACAGGTGCAACTTGCCTGACTTTCTTTCATCAGATAACCTCCTCATAACAGAAGTCAGTCAAGTTTTTCTGTGCACTACGTTTAATACAAATTCTATCATAGTCCATTCTTAAATAAGGCAATCAAAACTGTTCGCAGTACTCTGATTATTTTTGAACAAAGTAAAGATCCTGTTTACATGTGATCTACAGGAGTGGTGTGTGCAGGTTATTTGTGGACTGTTTCACAAGCCAGAGAGCATTTTGTGAGATTCTTTTTGGTGTATCTGCAGAAATAACATGCACCATTTACAAAGTAATTACATCCAAGCACAATCAGTGATCAGCGTGGATCTCTTGTTGCTACCTATACTTCAAATCAGAGAGCTGTACAGCATGGAAACAGACCCGTCGGTCCAACTCATCCATGCCAACCAGATATCCTAAATAAATCAAGTCCCATTTGGCCCCATAACCCTCTCAACCCTTCCTATTCATATACCCATCCAGATGCCTTTTAAATGTTGCAGTTGTACCAGGCTCCACCACGTCCTCTGGCAGCTCATTCCGTACAAGCACCACCCTCTGCATTAAAAAGTTGCCCCTTAGGTCCCTTTTAAATATTTCCCCCTCAACTTAAACTATGCCCTCTAGTTTTGGACTCCCCCAGCCCAGGGAAAAGAGCTTGTCTATTCACCCTATCCATGCCCCTCGTGATTTTATAAACCTCTATAGAGTCAGCTCTCAGCTTACATTGCTCCAGGGAAAATAGCCCCAGCCTATTCAGCCTCTCCCTATTGCTCAAGCCCTCCAACCCTGGCAACATCCTTGAAAATCTCAGTGCGTTCAGTCACAGTGTTATACATAGTGCACTGAATTTATTGGCTATTTGATATCTGACAGATTAGAATATTTCATGTTTACAGTTTGTAAAGTGCAGTTTGTTTATTTTGCAGAGTAATGCAGACACTCTGGCACATGAAGTGAGCCTTGTCGTGTACAAATTGGCTGGAGGATTAGGAGAGGAACCAAAGTTGTTGCATTGAGGAAAACAAGATAATTGGTGAATGTGCCAATGTGCTGACGTACACTCCTTGGGCTATTCTTTACTTTATATTAAGACTACAAGGAGACACTGGCTGGGAGAATGGGGACGTGGGGGTGGGGTGTTCATTAACTGGAATTTGTGATCCTTAAAATACATATTTTGCATGTTTATTCCACAATCAAGTAGTAATGGTGCTTACGTGAGAACTGCTGATTATAAAATTTGATATTGAATAGTTGGAATTCTTTGTTTTGACCTGGATCTGAATATAACTAATAAAAAAAAAACACTAGAGCAGGAACATCTGTTTACAATATGTAATATTTGATGGATTGAATAATGTCATAAGCCAAACTTTGTGTAGTCTTGCAGGATAGCAGCATTCTTGCTTGAGATTTCCTTCTTTTCCTGGCTTGGAAAAATTTTGGGTGCTTAATGTTGCTATCACTTGTGTCCGTGCATTAGTAGATATAAGTCCTACTGCAGAACTGAGGTTCCAAACTGATTGTTGAACGGAGGATTGGAGGAGTGCTGCATTATTGGACGTGTCAACATAAGATATTAGACCAAGACCCCTCCTCCTCCCTCACATGGATGTAAAAGAAAGATCCCTCGCACTATTTGTTAAAAAAAAGGGAGTAATCCAGGATTCCTGAAGACAATGGAAAACCTGGAAACTTATAAGGACAGATGAAACTTTTCTGACTTTGTGCATCCAGCGACTTCCATATTTGTTTGCTTTACTTCATGTATTTTTTTTATCTTCTGCCTGTTGCCACTAGCTGTTTTGTGAGTTTCAGAACATCAGTCATTGACCAGGTACACTGTGGCCAAAAGAAATCTGGCCATCATTGGTGCGGTTTTTGGAATCTCGCTGTATGTGAATTAACTACATTGCAATAATGACAACAATTGAAATATTTTGACTGTCCACTGCTTGTGAAAGGCACTATGTAAATGCCTCCACCAGGTGGCATTTAAGTGAATATGTGCTCTGTCATGACCTGGTGTCATGGAAGTGGGACTCTGTTCCCAGCTGTATTTGGGAGCCTACTCTGAATCTGAGTAAGCCTCCACTCCCCTGGTTGAGCAGTTGAGGGCAGAGGACTGTCTTTGTGATGTCATCAGCCTGTCCTGTCTGTTACAACATAGAGTCAGCCAGCCAAATCAAATCAGTGTCCCCTGTCCCTCTAGTTGCAACATGGTGAAATTAAAATACTGAATGACCCTCAAAATCGATTCCCAACCAGACTTTCTGAAAGACCAACACCAGACACCAGGTTTATAGCTTAAACTAAAGATTTAACAATTTATTGATAAGTTTAGCAGAGCAAAGTTAATTAAATGTATGATTTATACCCAGTTGTCTTTGTTTCTACCTCCTCATTCTCTCAGCTCACGTTACAGTCAAATCAAAAAGTTCTAAGACTTAAAAAAAAGAGCTGAGATAGAATGTCAGGGTTGTACCCAAAATAAGCCATTTAGACCCTATAGAATAATCCAATTAGTGCCATTTCCCCAACCCCCCCTCCAACTTTATCCCTTTCTTCGTTTTTTTTCTTATATCCAGAAGTGGAATTTTTTTTTAAACCCATCACCGAATCATTGTGACAATTTACACCTTCATCTACTAACCCCACCAGTAAATCACCCATACATGCAAAGCCTGTGTGTTCGCCCATAACCAATATTCACACAATCCACAGACTCTGTAACTCTGTGAAATAAACAGTCTGTCAAATGCCACAATCTGAGATTGCACAAGTCTGCTGTGTGCAACACTCTCACCCCAGGCTCCCCAGTTGAAATTCAGAGAACTCCAGGTGTACAAAATGGTCAGAGGTATAGATACAGTGGACAGCCAGAGACTTTTTCCTAGCGTGGAGGTAGCTATTACAAGGGGGCATAGTTTTAAAATGAGTGGAAGTAGATATAGTGGAGACATCAGAGGTAGGTTCTTTACTTAGAGAGTGGTCGGGGCGTGGAATGCACTGCTGAGAGGGTAGTGGAGTCGGCCTCGTGAGGGGCATTTAAGCAGCTATTAGATAGGCATATGGATGATAGTATAAGGTAAGGGTGGAGTTCAGATAGACCTTAGGATTAGGGTAAATGTTCGGCACAACATCATGGGCTGACAGGCCTGTGCTATGTTCCAGTAGAGAGAGCCATCCACTGGGAATTCTCATATCTTGTGGTAAATAAGAACGGTTTACAGATGAAGGTGTCAAACTGGATGTTGTGCTGCAGCAGCAGCAGTTTGTGCAAAATGTGTTTCTTTATGAGACAGGAGAACGTGGAGGGCATTCCTGAGGGAGGATCAGGACCCCAGGGGCAATGTGAAATTCCATTTGACCAGGGGCATGCAAAGACAGGATCCCAGCACACACCCAACCATCCTCCAACTGGTGCATAACATCAGGGTCTGAGCACGACCATTTATCGGCAATGAATGGCACCAGTTGCAAGTTGGATGTCCACCACTACCATTTGCCAATTCCTGCGGTAACATCCAGTCCAGGTCTCCACCGCCCACATGAACCTTTGATGATGGAAGTACAGATCCTGACAGCAGGAAACTCCAGCACGACCCAACTATATTCCAGACAAAAGACAGGGAGACAAAGACTCTCATGATCTACAAGCAGGAGATTGTGCACCCAGCAGAAGAAATATGTTGCTAAGTGGCATCAGCTGGGGGGAAACGTGACATAAAGATATTGCTGCAGGGTCTGAAGACAGAACGTCACCACCTGGGTGCAGAGACACGCCAGCAAGACTGATTGCCCTCTTCATTGGGGAAACTGAGAACCTCTGCCACGATGCAGTGCATCATATTGTCCCAGAAGAACTTCTTTTGGACTTTGACTCTTCTCTCTAGTTTTGCCACCAAAGGGGCCAGCTGGTACCAGAGCACAGAGGCCACCAGTTGGTTTACGACCAGCACTTGGTTCCTGTAAGATAGTACATGGAGTAGTTCTGTCCAGCGGCCTAAGCAGAGACTTTGGCCATCCCAGGTGCACTGAGTTGCCCATGCAGACTAGAAGATCAGTTCAAAATTGTTCCAGTGATCCAAAGCCAACTGTCGTGATGACCGAAGTGCTTGTCAAAAAATGCCTGGGAGTTAGTCAGGGCGGGGCGGGGGGCACTAGGGGATCCATTATCTGATTGAAGATAGACATGACATCATTCCCAGCATCCACCTCTGAGCCACATTTGCTTCTTCCGGGCAGTCGCTTTGGCTACTGACCCTGTCCCCAGTGTGAGAGTAGGTAGTGGGTCCAGTGCAACCAGCCAGATCCATTCCCCCAGTGTCACCACTCCCAGGATCACTTGGCAGAGGGTCCCTCAGTGAACTCCGGCAGGGCGGGTTCTGGGGCATTGGTTGGCAGAGACTTGGGGACCTGCACCCCTCCTGAGATTCAGCCTCTCAGGAAAAAGGTCCTCTCTGAAGACTTAGGCATTTGGTAAAAAACTAGGAGGGAGTAAAGAAAACAGCTCCCTGTATGGTCACCATACTTGCATTGCGGCACTCGCAAATTTTAGTTTGTCGTTGGGATGGATGGTTGCTCAGCAGTGGGAGTACAAGCTGCAACCCGTGGCACTGGAGCTGCTCGGCTGTGACACAGGACCTGGCTCTTGTGACCGGGCAGGTTGGGGGCAGGGGGCAGTGATCAGGCTAGAAAGCTAGAATGTCATATAAAGTTTTGATGAGATTGTACTTGGACTTGTATGCCATAGAGAGTTTAAAAATTCGTTAGACAATGGTAAATAAGGTAGGAGTGGAAAACCTGTCAAAGGAATTGCTTCTGGAAATTGGATTATCATATCAGATTTGCAAGGATGTACTTGATGTCCTGCTTCCTTTCCGGTAGTGGTCCTACACAGATTACTAACAGACAACTGAATATTTTTCAAAGACTGGTAATAGGTATTAAAGGCGTTCTGTAGAAGGTCAATGGATCTGAAACGTTAACTCTGCTTCCTGTCCACAGATGCTACTAGACTTGCGAGGTTCCCCAGTAATTCCTTCAGACCTTCAGCATCCCCAACACCTTGTCCTTAGTGATAGCCATTACACTTAGGTCTGCCCCCTGACTCATGAAGTTTTGGTATGCTGCTGCCATCTTCCACTGGGCAAACTGATGCAAAGTACCTATTAAGTCCTCCGCCAACTTAGGGGTTCCTTCACCTTAAGCTCCCTAATCAAATCTGCCTCATTAGAATATCATCAAATCCAGAATTGCCTGTTCTCCAGTGGGCTCTACAAGCTGCTCCAAAAAAAACTCGTAGACATTCCACGTTTCTTTTCTTGAGATCCACTACCAACTTGAGTTTCCCAGTCCGCCTGCATATTGAAGTCTGTGCTTATATCTTAGGTCTGCCATTTTCTCCACAGTTGATGCAGGTGATGTCTGCTTTGCCCACAGCACAGCATTCCACTTCCAGAAGATGCAATGAAAGGAATTCTAGGAATCTATTCTACCTGGAGGAAGGCATTGCAGTCTCTGGTGCCATCTTATTTTTCGTAGTAACAAACTTGGTGTTTTCTTTGATAACAAGGTGTACAGCTGGATGAGCACAGTAGGCCGAGCAGCATCATAGGAGCAGGAGAGCTTGATGTTTCGGGCCTAGACCCTTCAGAAATGGGGGAGGGGAACACGGATAGAAGATAGGTGGAGAGGAGACAGACCGGTCAAAGAGGTGGGGATGGAGCCAGTAAAGGTGAGTATAGGTGGGGAGATAGGTCAGTCCAGGGAGGACGGACAGGTCAAGGGGGTGGGGCTTGAGATGGGAGAAAGGACAGGTTAGGGAGGCGGGGATGAGCTGGGCTGGTTTTAGGATGGGGTAGGGGGAGGGTTCCATACCTACACTGGCCCTAAACCCCACCTCTTTCTCCGTTACGTTGATGACTGTATTGGGGCCACCTCGTGCTCCCACGAGGAGCTCGAACAGTTCATCCACTTCACCAACACCTTCCACCCCAACCTTAAGTTCACCTGGACCATCTCCAATACCTCTCTCTCCTTTCTGGACCTCTCTGTCTCCATCTCCGGCAACCACCTAGAAACCGATATCCATTTCAAGCCCACCGACTCCCACAGCTACCTAGAATACACTTCCTCCCACCCACCATCCTGCAAAAAATGCCATCCCCTATTCCCAATTCCTTCGGCTCCGCCGCATCTGCTCCCAGGATGAGGCATTCCACTCCCGTACATCTCAGATGTCCTCGTTTTTCAAGAACCGCAACTTCCCCCCACTTAGTGGGGGACCGTGTCTCCCACATTTCCCACAATAAAAACCAAAACAGAATCCCCCGAGTCCTCACATTCCACCCCACCAACCTCCGGATCCAACGCATCATCCTCCAACACTTCCACCATCTGCAATCTGACCCCACCACCAAAGACATTGTTCCCTCCCCACCCTTATCTGCCTTCTGGAAGGACCAGTCTCTCCGTGACTCCCTTGTCCGCTCCACACTCCCCTCCAGCCCCACCACTTTTCTCTGCAACTGCAGGAAGTGCTACACCTGCCCCTACACCTCCCCGATCACCCCCATCCCAGGCCCCAAGAAGACTTCCCACATCAAGCAGATGTTCACCTACACATCTGCTAGATGTGGTATACTGCATCTGCTGTTCCCGGTGTGGCCTCCTCTACATCGGGGAAACCAAGCGGAGGCTTGGGGACTGCTTTGCAGAACTCCTACGCTCAGTTCGCACTAAACAACTGCATCTCCCGGTTGCGAACCATTTCAACTCCCCCTCCCATTCCACAGACAGCATGTCCATTCTGGGCCTCCTGTAGTGCCACAGTGATGCCACCCGAAGGTTGCAGGAACAGCAACTCATATTACGCTTGGGAACCCTGCAGCCCAATAGTATCAATGTGGACTTCACAAGCTTCAAAATCTCCCCTCCCCCTACCGCATCCCAAAACCAGCCCAGCTCGTCCCCGCCTCCCTAACCTGTCCTTCCTCCCACCTATCCCCTCCTCCCACATCAAGCCCCACCCTAACCTCATCCTGCCCCCTTGACCTGTCCGTCCTCTCTGGACTGACCTATCTCATCCCTACCTCCCCACCTACACTCACCTTTACTGGCTCCATCCCCGCCTCTTTGGCTGGTCAGTTTCCTCTCCACCTATCTTCTCCTCTACCCATCTTCTATCCGCCTCCCCCTCTCTCCCTATTTATTTCAGAACCCCCTTCCCCCCCCCCTTTCTGAAGGAGGGTCTAGGCCCGAAACATCAAGCTCTCCTGCTCCTCTGATGCTGTTTGGCCTGCTGTGTTCATCCAGCTCTACACCTTGTTATCTCAGATTCTCCAACAATCTGGAGATTGCTACTATCTCTGGTGTTTTCTTTAATCTCTTTATCTTTTACCAACTCCACACACAATTTTTCATTATCTTTGTTCCAACAATTTCAGCTACAAGCTCCCAAACATCATGATTCACTGCAGTAGATCCTTGGAAATCCAGCCCCACTACTCCTGCAGTCATCACAAACATGAAAAATTTATCTGTCGAAAATCTCTGATTTTTTTCTAACTGATCAAGTCAGGACAAAACACTCACTAGGTTTTTCTACTTAAGAAGAAATCAACTTTATTACAAATTGTCCTTAAACAAAGACAAAATGAACTGCTAATTTATAATTCTCTGTGACAGACTCGATACCTCTTAAGTTCCACCAACCCCAATGCCCATTTACAAACAGATGCACAAAGACAGAAAAGACATGGATATTAAGGGTGGAAAAGGGGAGAAAAGGGGTATCAAGGAACCAGGTCAATAGCATCAGTCTGGATCACAGAAGATGAGCTGTTTTAGAACATAGTAGAGCTCGGCACAGGAATGATGTTGTGCTGAACAAAATGCCAAATTAAACCAATTCCTTCTGCCTGCCCTTGGTCCATATCCCTCCATTCCTTGCATGTTCATGCACTTATCTAAAATCTCCTTAAATGCCCCTAATGTATCAGCTTTCACCACTACTCTGGCAGCTTGTTCCAGACTCCTATCACTGTGTAAAAATACTTACCCCTCACATCTGCTTTGAACCGCCACCACCCCCCCCCTCCCCAACCACAACCTTTAACACTAGAGTGCATGCATTTAACATTTCAACACTGGGAAAAACAGATTCTGACTGCTAACCCTATCTATGCATCTAATAATTTAATGGACTTCTATACAGTCTGCCCTCAGCCTCTGCTGCTTCAGAGAAAACAACCAGGGTTTTTCTAGTCTCTCTTTATTTCTCATACACTCTAATCCAGACAAGCATCCTGGTAAACCTCTTCTGCATCCTCTCCAAAGTCTCCATGTCCTTCCTGTAATGTGGCAACCGGAACTAAGTGTGGCCTAACCAAAGTCTTATAAAGCTGCAACATGACATCCTGATGCTTGTACTCAATTCCCTAGCAAAGAAAGGCAAGCATGCCATACACCACCTTTACCACTGTATCTATTTGCATGGCCACTTTCAGACAGCTATGAACTTTGAACTCAAAATGTTTCTGTTACATCAGTACTGTTCAGAGTCCTGCCATTAACTGTATACTTTTTCTTACATTTTATCTCCTACAGTGTAACACCTCACACATTCCCAGATTAAACTCCACCTGCTATTTTTCAGCCCATATCTGCAATTGATCTATATCTCACTGTATTCTTTGACAACCTTCTACACTATCCCACAAATCCACCGATCTTTGTCATCTGCAAACTTACTAATCCACCCATTTACATTTTCATCTAAGTTATTGTATATGTTACAAACAGCAGAGGTCCCAGTATGGATCCCTGCAGAACACCACTAGTCCTGTCCAGGACCCCCAGCCTAAAAAATTCCCTTCCACCACTCCTGTCTGCCTTTTATGGGCAAGCTAGTTCTGAACCTATGTCACCATGGCCAAGTCATCATTGACACAATGCATCTTAATCCTCTGGATGAGCCTGCTGTGAGGAACGTTATTGAAAGCCTTATTAAAGTCCATGTAGGCAACATCTGCTCTGCATAAATAAAAACTGAAAGAACTGCAGATGCTGTAAATCAGTGGGTTGGGGGGCTAGGACATGGGAGAAGGCCCTGTCAATATTGAGTTCAGTAATTTTAGGGCCTAAACTCTCCCATGTTCTCCCATCCCATGGATGCCCCCCATCCATCACGCCAGGCCTTATTATCACACAGCCTGCCATTACACACCACCTGTTGTTAGTCACTAGCAATCCCCATTAACAACTATTCACCCTCCCAACTGAATCATTATCAACTCCTTTGTCTGTCCAACTGTTCTTCTCTCTCTTGAGTTTCTATCTTATCGTCTACTCCCTTCCCCACCCCCTTTCCTATTTTCTGCATATAAACTGACGTTTTCCTAGCTACCATCAGTTCTGAAGAAGGGTCATCGGACCTGAAACATTAACTCTGATGTTTTCTTCACAGATGCTGAGCTTTTCCAGCAACAACTTCTGATCTGCCCTCATCTATCACCTTTGTCATGTCCTTAAAAAAATTCAATCAAGTTAGTCAGACATGACCTGCTCTGCACAAAGCCATGCTGACTATCAAAGCCATGCACACTCAAATGTGCATAGACCCTATCCCTAAGAATTCTCTCCAGTGACTAACGAGGATAAAAAGTTCTTGGTCAAACCCTCAGCAACCTCCTTTCTTGCCTCTCACGACTGGGGGTAGATACCATTGGGCCCTGGGGACTTATCCATCTTAATGCTCTTCAAGACCATTTCTTTCTGATCTCAAAATTCCATAGCATATTAGTATGCTCCACATAATCTCACCAGCCTTCATACCCTTCTCTTGGGTGAACACTGACGCAAAGTACTCAGTTAAGATCTCGCCCACATCCTCTTCCTCCAACACAAGTTCCCTCCTTTATTCTTGCATGGTCCTGCCTTCTCCTCGTTATGCTCTTGTTTTTAATGTATGTATAGAATGGGATTCTCTTTAACCCTACTTGCCAAGGTCATTTAATGGCCTCTTCTTGCTCTCCTAATTCCCTGCTTGAGTTCTTTCCTGCTTTCTTTATATTTTTTCCATGCCTAGACCTATTTTAGCTTCCTCGACCTTACATTGGCTTCTTTTTGACTAAATTCACAACCTCCCTCATTATCCATGGGTCCCTTACCTTACCATCCTTGTCCTTCCTCCTTACTGGAGCATGCCAGTCCTGAACTCTGTTCAGTAGAAACAGTGATCACAACTTATTAAGTAGCTATGAGTGAGGATAAGTCATGACCTTATGGGAAGGTACTAAATGGGCGAGGGCAAACTACGACAGTAGTCGGCAGGAGCCAGGAGTTAATTGGGAGGAACTATTATCGGTCAAGTCTACATTTGACATGTTTTCTTTCGGTTTCTTCCAACTTCTTTACTGTTTTGCTGTTGATACAAGGGTATTTGCTCACCTTCATTTACGGCTTGAGAATTCATGCTTTTGGTATCTTTGGAGACGTTTCATTCCTCCTTCAGGGTAAATGGAAGACAGTTAGCTATCACTACAGAAATTCTAGTACATCCACCCAAGAAACAGATAGAAATTATCTAATGTTCTCCCTTTTCAGGCTGGATGTTCTCTGCTGCACTGGTCCAACACAAGCCATTGGCTCCTAACCAGGTGACAATCAAAACATTGTCAAGCAGTTAGCCCTTATTTCAGAAATCGTTGGCTCTGTGGTATCTGCTTTTGCTCTTGCTGTTCCAGGGAAAAATGTAACATTATGAGTTGCATACAATGTGCTCCAGTAAACATGATTTTTAAAACTGCAGTCAACTCTTTACACCGTCTCCTTGGTTTAAAACAGTATCTTCCTTTGTTAATCCATAGACTATGCAATAGGACTACTTGCATACGTAACAGCATAAATAGCAAGGGACAGACAGAGCAAAACAATTTCAGAACAAATTGCTCTGCAGTCCCGTCACATCCAATTGTATATGGTGGTGGGCAACTAAACAACCCACTGGAGGAGAAGGCTCCACAAATATCAATATGCACAACAAGGGGGAGCCCAGCACACCACTGTAAATGAAAAAGCTGAAACATTCTCAACAACCTTCAGCCCAACATGCCCAATAGATGATTGATCATAGTCTCCTCCAGAGGGCCCCACAATTGAAAATGCCAATTCTATTCACTACAAGTGATATCAAGAAATGGCTGGAGGCATTTGATACTGCAAAGGCTAGGGGCTCTGACAACATTCCAGGGAGAATTGTGCTCGAGTACTTGCCATTCCCCTAGCCAAGTTGTTCCATACTTGCAACAACAAATGGCATCTACTGACAAAATGGAAAATTGCTGAGGAATGTTCTGTAAACCAAAAAAAAGGACAAATCTGATCCAGCCAGTTACTGTCCCATAATTCAACTCTTGATCATTAGCTAAGTGATGGAAAGTATCATCAACAGTGCTATCAAAAGCTTACTTAGTCATAACCTGATCACTGATGCTCAGCTTGGGTTCCTCCAGCCCCACTCATCAGGCCTTAGTTCAAATATGACAAAAAAGCTGAATTCCAGAGAAGAGATGAGAGTGACTAGACTTAACAGTAAGGTCACATTTTACAGAATGTAGCAAATAGGGGAAAAACTCTCCACTTGTTCAAGTCGTATCTGGCTGTGGTAGTTGGAGGTCAGTCAATAGCAGTTCCACAGTGGAGTGTTGTGCGTCAGCCATTTTCAACTGCTTCATCCATCCATCTCCATCCATCTGTCCATCTCAAGGACAAAAGTGGGTATGTTGCTAATGATTACATAATATTTAGCACTTAGCCATTCCTCAGATGATAAAGAAATCTATGTCCAAAAGGCCTGGACTAAATCCAGTTCTGGGCTAACAAATAAGAAGTGATATTCATGTCATGTGGGTGCCAGGCAAAGACCATCACCCCTTGACATTCAATGAAATTACCATTACTGAATACTCCACTATCAACATTTTGGAGGTTACAACTGACCAGAAACTGAACTGGACCATATAAATACTGTAGCTACACCAGCAGGTCAATGGCTAGGAATCCTGTAGATAGCAATTCACTGTCTGACTTCCCAAAACTTGCCTACCACTAGCAAGGTACAAGTGAGGAGTGTAGTGGAATATTCCCCATTTGTCTGGATATGTGCAGCTCCAACAACATTCAAGAAGCTTGACATCATCCAGGACAAAGTTGCCACTTGGTTAACACCACATTGTCATTGGTGGAGGGAGTGAATGTTCGATCAGTAGCAGCAGTACAAGATGCACTGCAGAAATTCACCAAAGCTCCTTAGCAAGTATCTTCCAAACCCATATGACCACCAACATTGAGAAGGACAAGAGCAGTAGATATATGGGGTCATCACCATCTGTAACTTTCTCTCCAAGCCAGCCTGTCCTGACTTGGAAGTATATCACCATTTCTTCAGCGTTGCTAAGTCAAAATCCTGGAACTCTCTCCCTAATGGCGTTGTGAATGTATCTACACCAAATAGGTTTACAACTATTCACGAAAACAGCTCACCACCACCTTCACAAAAGGAACTTAGGGCTAGGATATAAATACTGACCCAGATAGCAATGCCCATATCCCATGACAGCATTTAGTAAAAGGTCCAAATAAAGGAAATTCACACCAGATCTTTTCAAAGTCTGCCCTATCGTCATGGGCAGAAGCATTTGTGATGGGTATTCCCTGCCTGTTGCAGCTATATATTTTAGGATTCAGCGAACATGGTCAGTAGTGCACTATTGAGTTAATCTTCATGATAGACACTGAAGCCCCCCAGCCAAATTACATTCTCACATGCCTTTGTCACCCTCAGTGCTCCCTCAAGTGGTGATCAATATGACAGAGTACTTATTCATCAACTAAGCAGTCAACTCACGACATTTTCAAAGGCAATTAGAAAATTAGAGTAATAAATGCTAGATTTTTACATTTTTTGAAACCTTAAATAAGGAATGCAGAGACCTCCAACTTAGCACTGAGCAGTGCATGCCCTCAATGCCCTGAACCTCACTTTCATTTCTCTTACTCTGTAATCGCTTTCTGTTCACATTTAACCCCATCTTTCACATTCAGCACTCATGATAACAGTTCATGACAAAGAACATGTTGTTTGAGGTCCGGATGTTACTTATAACAGTTAAATAATGGATTACATTGTGCACAATCCATAAAATCACAACTACAATCAAAGATACATTTAATAATGGGTTATCCCCTGTCAAATTGATGATCAATGCAATTATTTGGAACCAGTGGAACAGCACAGTAACTTATATGGATACATTTAATAATGGGTCCTCACCTGCAGAGTTCATCATGAGTGAAATTATTTGGAACCAAATAGAGTAGTACAGTAATTTATATTTTGGGAACCGTAATTAATGAGTCAACATACGTGGACAAAATCAAATTCATAATCCAGTAATCAGAACACAATCTGTACAAATAAAATTTAATATAATTACATTGTTGAAATTTGTTCCTTGTTTAAATACAAACAAATATACACATTGCACAATATTTGCTTTGAGTGATTACACTACCTCAAACGGGGTACTATTATGTTTTTATGACACCTTCGAGAAAATCTTTCTCAAGCACTTCCTCTATTTTTTGTGAGCCTTTGCTCCAGAAAGTTTTCTGGTTCTCGGGTTTAATGTCTTTGATCGAGAATGTGTTAGTCCATGGGACTGGGCTCCCTGAGGATCCAGTAAATCTGCTTGAGATTTTGTTGGAAAAGAACTGACTGAGTACATTGAAAAAGGGAAGCAACTGCTCAATACTACGAATAGAGTAAACGGTCAGCAGCAGATGACCTGGTTCCCATGCTAGTGTCCTCACTGAGTTGTCATCTTCTAGATTTTTCTGTAAATAATCAAAATTCTTCCATTAATTAGTTTTAGTACTTTCTGTTTAAGATCAATTTCAAGCATAATATTCAAGCTTGTCCAAATTATAAATCTGAATCTTGATCACTAGTTCAAAAACAACTTTTTATACCAAGCTACATAAGCAGATGACCAAATGCACCGTCAAAGAGATAGCATTTAATGCATGTCTTAAAGGGAGGAAAAAGAAATGGTATGCTTTAGAAGGCCAGAACTAATACCGCAACTCATCCCTCGCAGCCCCTCCCTGCAGTAACAACCAAAACACAATCCCCCTTGTCCTCACGTACCACCCCACCAGCTTCTGGATCCAACGCATCATCCTCTGACACTTCCGCCATCTGCAATCTGACCCCGCCACCAAAGACATTTTTCCCTCCCCACCCTTATCTGCCTTCCGGAGGGACCATTCTCTCCGTGACTCCCTTGTTCGTTCCACACTGCCCTCCAGCCCCACCACACCCGGCGCTTTTCCCTGCAACTGCAGGCAGTGCTACACCTGCCCCTACACCTTCCCTCTCGCCCCATCCCAGGCCCCCAGAAGACTTTCCACATCAAGCAGATGTTCACCTGCACGTCTGCTAATGTGGTATACTGCATCCGCTGTTCCCATTGTAGCCTCCTCTACATCGGGGAAACCAAGCGGAGGCTTGGGGACCGCTTTGCAGAACACCTACGCTCGGTTCGCACTAAACAACTGCATATCCCAGTCGCGAACCATTTCAACTCCCCCTCCCATTCCTCAGATGACATGTCCATCCTGGGCCTCCTGCAGTGCCACAACGATGCCACCCGAAGGTTGCAGGAACAGCAACTCATATTCCGCTTGGGAACCCTGCAGCCCAATGGTATCAATGTGGACTTCACAAGCTTCAAAATCTCCCCTCCCCCAACCGCATCCCAAAACCAGCCCAGCTTGTCCCCGCCTCCCTAACCTGTCCTTCCTCTCACCTATCCCCTCCTCCCACCTCAAGCCCCACCCCCATCTCCTACCTACTAACCTCATCCCACCCCCTTGACCTGTCCGTCCTCCCTGGACTGACCTATCTCCTCCCTAACTCCACACCTATACTCACCTTTACTGGCTCCACCCCGCCTCTTTGACCTGTCTGTCTCCTCTCCACCTATCTTCTCCTCTATCCATCTTCTATCCGCCTCCCCCTCTCTCCCTATTTATTTCAGAACCCCCTTCCCCTCCCCCCTTTTTTAAGGAGGAGGGTCTAGGCCCGAAACATCAGCCTTTCTGCTCCTCTGATGCTGCTTGGCCTGCTGTGTTCATCCAGCTCTACACCTTGTTATTCCAAACTAATGGTCTAGGTAACTAAAAGTGCAAACCCCGCCAATGTGAAGCAAATAAAATTAGTGATGCTCTAAAGGCCAGACTTGAAGAAAAATAAATCTCAGCTGTAGAAGAAGAATCATCTGTAGAGATGTAGAATCTCCTAATTTCACTCCTGAAACGTTTGTTTCTAATCTTTAGATAGTGTCACTATGCAGCCAAATTGCATGTGAAATAAAGTACTGACATCTTACAATGCAGCCATTGCTCATCTCTATTTACTTTCTAAAATGTTCAAAAAGTTAAAATGAGAGAAAGAAAAATGTGAGTACAAGGAAAAATTTAACAAATCTCCTTCTCAAACTGCACATTATACTCTGACTTTGCCTGAGATCAATAATCACCACCTTCTCTGCATTTCTGAACAAGGTTCTTGTTTCACAATCCACTGACATGCTACGACAGTAATTTTGCTGATGGCTAATTGTGTTTTATTTATTCAAAGGGGGTGGCTCACTGGCAAGGTCAGCATTTATTGTCTATCCCTATTTGGGTGGCATGGTGGCTCAGTGGTTAGCACTGCTGCCTCACAGTGCCAGGGACCCAGGTTCAATTCCCTCAGGTGACTGTTTCAGAGTTTCCTCCAGGTGCTCCAGTTTCCTCCCACAGTCCAAAGATGTGCAGGGTAGCTGGATTGGCTTTGCTAAATTACCCATAGTGTCCAGGGATGTTTAGGTTAGGTGGGTCAGACATGGGGAAATGCAGGGGTAGGGGAATGAGTCAGGGAGGGATGCTCTTTGGAGGGGTGGTGTGGATTTGTTGGGCTGAATGGCCTGTTTCCACACTATAGGGATTCTACGATGATCTTGTCTTTGAGATGTCAGTAGTGGGCCCATTCCTGAATTGCAACAGTTTATGTGATATGGTCACACCCAGAATGCAGTTAGGGCAGGACTGATAAAATTTTGACCCAATAATAGTGATAGAACAACAATGTAGTTCCAACACAGGATGGTATGCGAGTTGTCGGTGATGGCATTCTCATGAGTCACAAGCCTAGAGGTCTAACGAAAGAAAAAGACCCTTTGGCCCATTGCATTGGTACTGGTCAAAAACACATACATATTTTAATCCCAATTCAGTCACTCAGCCCATAGCCTTGAAAGTCTTGGCATCGAAAGTGTACATCTACGTACTCCTTAAATGTTTTAAGCGTTTCTGCCTATCTTAAGTGTTAGAGACAACGAGTTCCGGATTCACCTAGTAAAAATATTTTTTCCTTACATTTCCCTCTAAACCATAAATCTATGAGCCCTAGTCATTGAACCCTCTACCAAAGGGAAAGTTTATTCCTGACTACTTTGTGTATGCTCTCAATTTTATAAACCTCAATCATGTCTCCCTCGGTCTCTTCTGCTTGGAAAAGCAATCCAGCCTATTCAATCTCCTTTCATAACTGAATCCTCCATCCTAGGTAAAACTCCACTGCACCCTCTCCAGTGCTTTCACATCACTCCTTTAATGCGCCCTCAGCTGTGGCCTAACCAACATTTTCTGCAGTTCCAGCCTTACATCCCTGCTCTTAAACTCTTTGTCTCAGCTAACAAAGACAAGTATTCCATTTGACTTCTTAAGCACTTTATCTACCTGTACTGTTACCCTGAAGATGTAAATGCACACCAATATCCCTCTGATCCTTGGAGCTTCCCACAGCCACATGTTCATCATCTATTCTGTAGCCCTGTTTGTCCTGCCCAGTGAATTGCCTCACTTTAAGTCAGGAGGTAAGCCACAGTGAACACATCTGTCACAAAGGTTTGTGACCCATGTAACTTCAGATCCAAGTTGAGGATCTGGTATCTCACCTGCTGACACTGCATTGCATCAGGCAAATGTAAAATTATCTGGACCCTTCACTCCAGGAGACAGACAGACATACCCTTAAATTAAGCAATTCAAACTTTATCTCTGATCAAAGACAGAGGGCTTGATTGTAGGTGAGGTATGAATGGGGACTGGAGGTGCAGCCCTTGACGGGCTTCTGTCACAAATTGTCCAACGGTTACAAGGTGCTTGCAAGCTAGGTGGATGAGTGTAGGGATTGCATGGACTCCACAGCACTGTGGAGGAGGCAGCCACTTAAGTGGGGGTAGGAAATAGGAACGTTGTAGCTTGAGGAGACAGTATAATGAGGTGGATAGATATGTTCTCTGCAGCCGTGATCATGTGTCACGAAGGCTTTGTTGCCTGGTCTATTCCAGGGTTAAGGGCATCTCCTCAGACTGGAGAGAATCATGATGTAGGAGAAGAGAGAACCACTTGTTGTCATCCATATTAGTACTAAGAATGTTGATTGGATGGAAAATAAGTTCTTTTGAAAGATTTTGAACAGTTAGGGACTGCACAAAAAAGCTGAACCTCCAAAGCAACAATCTCAGGTTTACTACCTAAGCCATGGTCAATTTGGCTCAGGGTAAATAAGGCAAGGAGTTAAATTTGCGGTTTGAAGATTGGTGTAGGTGGATGGGTTTTCATTTGTGGAGCACTGGCACTTGTATTAGGGTAAAAGGGAGCTGTTCCGGTGGGATGGGTTTCATTTGCTGCACAATAACTAGGGCCAATGAATGAATGGCTAAGGAGCTGATGCGGGGGCAGGGTTTCAGGCTTTTGGATCATTGGGATTTCTTCTGGGGCAGGGGTGACCTGTACAACGGGACGGTTTGCACGTAAACTGGAGGGAAACCAATATCCTCACAGGGAGGTGGGCTAGTGCTATGTGGGGTGGTTAAAACTACAGTGGTAGAGATTAGGAAGCAGAGCAGCAGGTCAGCAAGTGGAGGGACAGGTTAATGAGTATGATGGGGCTGATGTACGTTTATTTCAATGTAAGGAGTATTATGGATGAGGCAGACGAGCTTAGAGCCTGGATCAGTATGTGGGACCATGACATTGTGGGCTTACAGAGTACTGGTGGAGAAAGGCACAGGACTGACTGTTCCAAGTTTCAGGGTTTCAACGTTTTAGACAAGATAAAGCGGGAGGTAAAAGAGGTGGAGGAGTTGCATTACTAATCAGGGACAATGTCACACCTGCTCTCAGAAAGGATATACTGGAAAGTTTATCCACTGTAGCAAAATGGGTACAGCTCAAAAACAAGCCAAGGTGCAATCACTCTGATAGGATTATTATATAGCACTCCCCCTCCAATCCCCAACAGCCACCAGAACATTGATGACAGATACGTAGGCAGATTGTGGAAAGATGCCAAAAAAAAAGGGTGATTTTAACTTCCTCAATATTAAGTGGGACTTCCTTAGAACAAGAGAATTAGACAGGGCAGAATTTGTTTGGTGCACCCAAGAGAATTTCTCGAAACAGCATGTGGATAGTCCAACTAGAGGAGGAGCCATACTGGACCTTGTGCTGGCTAATGAGCCTAGCCAGGTGACTGACCTCATGTAGGAAAGCATTTTGGAAACAGCAATCACAACTCCTCAAGTTTTAAGATAACTATGAATAAGAATAAGTCAGGAAGTTGCAGGGAGATACTAAATTAGGGGATGGCAAATTATGACAGTATATTAGACAGGAGCTAGGGAGAGTTATTTGGGAGCAGCTGTTATTGGGCTAGTCCACATTTGACATGTGGGTATTGTTTAAAGACCTACTGATCAGAGTTCAGGACCAACATGCTTCAGTAAGGAGGAAGGACAAGGACGGCAAGATATGAGACCCTTGGATGATAAGGCAGGTTGTGAATTTAGTCAGAAAGAAAAAGGTTTAGGACCCGAGAGGAATAGAAAGAAAGCAGGAAAGAACTCTAGCAGGAAATAGGAGACCAAGAAGGGGCCTTGAAATGTCCTTGGCAAGCAGCGTTAAAGAAAATCCCAAGGCATTTTATGTATAAGAGCAAGAGGATAACTAGGGAGAGGGTCGGACCATTCAAGATTAAAGGAGAGATCTTGTGCTTGGAGGCAGAGGCTATGGGTGAGATCCTAAATGAGTACTTTGCATCCATATTCACTAAGAAAAAGGGCATGGAAGATAGTGAGATTAGCGTGGGGCATACTAATATGCTAGGGCATTGTGAGGTCAAGAAGGAAGGGAGTGGTGTTGGGTCTCTTGAAGCGCATTAAGGTAGATAAGTCCCCACGTCCAGGTTACCGAGAGAAGCAAGACAGTAGATTACTGAGGCCTTGACAAAGATCTTTGTATCCTTTGTGTTTTGAGGAAGGGTCACCGGACGCGAAACGTTAACTCTGTTTTCTCCTTCACAGATGCTGCCAGACCGGCTGAGCTTTTCCAGCAACTTTGTTTTTGTTCTTTGTATCCTTTCTAGTTACTGGAGAAGTTTCAGAGGACTGGCAAGTAACAATGTCGTTCCTCTGTTCGAGAAGGGAAAATAGGGATAATCAAGGAAATTATAGACTCGTGAGTCTCACATCAGGGGTTGAGAAGCTATTGGAGATGATTCTCAGGGATAGGATATATACACATTTGGAAAAGCATGGCTTTGTGTGGGCAGATCATGTCTTACTAATGATTTTTTTTGAGGAAGTGATCAGGGTGATCTATGAGGGTAGAACAGTGGATGTTGTATAAATGGATTTTAGTCAGCCTTTCAACAAGGTCCCTTTCAACAAGATTCATTGAGAAAATTAAGAGGCATGAGATTCAAGATGAGGATATGGTGGGATATAGATATTGCAGATATGGGTGGAGAAATGGCGGATGGAGTTTAATCTAGGCAAGTGTGAGGTGTTGCACTGTGGGAGGTCAAATGTTAAGGGAAAGTATACAGTTAATGGCAGGACCCTTAACAGCATTGATGTACAGAGGGATCTTAGCTCCCTGAAAGCGGCCACACAAGTAGATAGGGTGGTAAAGGAGGAGTATGGCATGCCTGCCTTTATGGATTGGGGCACTGAGTACAAGAATCAGAAAGTCATGTTGCAGTTTTGTAAGACTTTTATTACGCCACACAGAATATTCATTCAGTTCTGGTCACATTACAGGAAGGATGTTGAGACTTTGGAGATGGTGCAGAAGAAGTTTACCAGGATGCTGCCTGGATCACAGAGCATGAGCTACAAGGAAAGGCCTGAAAAACTAAGGTTGTTTTCTCTGCAGCAACAGAGGCTGCGGGGAAACCTGATAGAAGTTTATAAAATTATGAGAGGCGTAGATAGGTTTGACAGTGAGAATCATTTTCCCCAGAGTTGAAATGTCTAATGCTAGGGAGCATGCATTTAAGGTAAGAGGGGAAAGGTTTAAAGGTGATGAGGGGAAGTCACTTTTTTTTAAAAAAATGTAGGTGCTTGGACCGCACACTGCCAGGGGTACTGGCAGAGGCAGATATGATAGGGACGTCTAGATAAACACATGAATAAGTGTTGAATGGAGGCACATGGACCATGGGCAGGCAGAAGAGATTGGTATAATTTGGTGACATGTTTGGCACAATATCATGGACCGAAAGGTCTGTTCCTATGCTGTATTGTTTTATGTTCTAGGGCTGTACAGAGGATTTTACAATAATTTGGGTGGGGGTGCAGGGTGCACAAGAAAGTGAGAGGAGGATTTGCGAGCTTACAATGCAAAGGGATATGGCACAATTGCAAGAAAACTATTTTGATAATGATATCCAGAGGATAAGAGTCTGTAAGCATAAGTAAACAGCAGCAAATAGGGTCAAAGGAGGAAAAGTGGTAAAAATTCAAAATTAATAACTCTTAAATGCACATAGTATTCACAGCAAAATAAACAAACAGAGGTTTCAGGGGAGGTAATGGCCTAGTGGTATTATCACTGGACTGTTAATCCAGAGAACCAGATAATGTTCTGGGAACCTGGGTTTGAATACCGCCACAGCAGATGGTGGAACTTGAAATCAATAAAAAAAGTCTGGAATTAAGGAGTCTAATGATGACCATGGGTCAATTGCTGGAAAAACCCATCTGGTTCACTAATGTCCTTTAGGGAAGCCAACTGCCATCCTTACCTAGTTTGGCCTACATGTGATTCCAGACCCACAGCAATGTGGTTGACCTGTCTGTGAATGAATCAAAAAAATGGATATGATCTTATTGCCATTACAGAGACGTAATTAAAAGGAATAAAAATTGGGAACTAAATATTCAAAGGTATGAGAGTTTTTGAAAGGACAGGCAGGAAGGGAAGGGTGGTTGGCTAGCTGTATCAGTACAAATTGGAACAAGTACGATTGTAAGAAATTATTTTGGGTTGAATGATGTTGAATTCAAATGAATGGTGGTAAGAAATAACAAGGGGAAGAAAACACTAGTGGGAGTAGTCCATACGCCCTCCATCAATCGTGATTTTGTAGGACAGAAAATAAATCAGGAGGTAATAAGGACATGTCAAAAAAGCTGTATACAAATCACAGGTGATCTTCATGTAGATTGGGGAAATCAAATTGGCAAAGGTAGCCATGAGAAAGAATTCACAGAGTGTATTCAAGACAGTTTCCTAGAAGAAAATGTTAACGGTCCAGCAGGGATCAGGGTATTCTAGATCTGATAATGTGTGATAAGGCATGTTTAATTAAGGATCTTATAAGTCCCCTATGGAACAGTGTCCATAACATGACAGAACTTAGCATTCAGTTTGAGAGTGAGAAATATGGGTTAGAAACTTAAATAAGGATAATTACGTAGGGATGAGGGCAGAGTTGGCTGGAGTGGACTAGGAAAACAATTTTGGCAGAACAAAATGTTTGAGGAACAAGGATTCAAGGAAGGAAACAAAATAGCACCAAATTGAAAGAAAAAAAAAATTAGGATTGGGAAAATCTTAAAAACCAATAAAAGATTACCAAAACAAAAATGAATAAACTATGACAGCAAGTTAGCAAGTAATATAAAAACAGACAGTAAGAACTTATTTAAGAACATTAAAAGGAAACAGGAAGTCAAAGTGAAGCATTCCAAGAAAACCGAATAATCCCCCAGGTCATCATGGGGGGAATAAACATATTAACTCTCACTAGAGAACCATGGACCTATTATTTGACATTCTGGGACTTTAAAGCTACGGAGATTATGGATATTCTGGTAGTAAAGACAGGCAGCAGTATAAAAGGGTCTTTTTCAGGATGGCAATGTAACTATTAGAGTTCTATGGGATCAGTGCAGCAGGCACAATTATTTACAGTACATATTTGACTTGCATGACAGAAATGAATGTACTATTACCAATTTGTGGATGACACAAAAATAGGTGGAAAGGCAAGTAGTGAGCATGACACAATGAGTCCACACAGAGGGCTATAGACAAGTTTAGAGAGTGGACAAATGGAATATAACTTGGGAAAATGAGAGTTTAGACACCTTGGCAGGAAGAAAAGAAGAACTGAATAGTATGTAAATGGGAAATGACTGCAAAAAGTTACAGCACAGAGGGATTTGGGTGTCCTTGTGCATGAATCACAAAAAGCTAACAACCAAGTTCAGCAGGGAATAGGGAATGCAAATGGACTGTCGGTCTTTATTTCAAAGGGAATGGAGTGTAAAAATATGATGGCCGTGTGAAAACTATAAAGTGTGCAATGGTTTCCCCAATATTAAAAGAACTCTTACACAAGCACCTTCCATACCCCCGGGATGAAATTTGGGACCTGGAAAGTCAGGACCCTTTCAGACAGTCCCACCAGCGACTGACCGGAACACAGCACTGCCATCCTTGCTCAGGAATTCAGGTGCTATGATATTGACATCACTACCCTGCGTGAAAGCCAGTGGATGGGGGAAGGACAGCACAGAGGGCAAGGTGATGGCTACACCTTTCTCTGAAAAGGCAAGGCCGAAGAAGAGCACTGCATCCAAGGAATCAGCTTTGCTATCAAAAACAAACTGGTGGACCAACTCAAAGACTCTCCTGTGGAATAAGTGAACACCTCATGACACTGATTCACTCTTGCTTGGAACCAGTATGTCACAGCATTCAGTGCACATGCACCAACGCCCGATGCAACAGCTGAGGACAAGGAAAAATTCTACTCCAGCCTTGACTGTTCTGTCAAGGGTCTCTACAGTGGAACAACTTATCATCCTGGGTGACTTCAACGTCAGAGTTAGCAAAAGTGCAGACCTTTGGGGACATGTAATCCGGAAGGGGGGAGTTGGAAAGCATCGGAAGCAAACTCCCAAAGGCACTTCTGACCAAATGCCTTGGACACAACCTCCTAATCACCAACACACTACTCTACCAAAGACAACAATACAAGCAAATGTGGCAGCACCCAAGCTCCAAACAATGGCACTCCTCGATTACGTCATCATCAGAACAAGGAATTGCAAAGACCTTAAAATCATATGCACCATAACAGAAGCTGACGACTGCTGGACAGACCATTGCCTGATCTGAGCTAGGATCAACGTAGATATAGCCCTGCCGTAGTAGAGACAAAGACCTGGAAAAAATAGCCTCATACAACAAACACCTCTCCACAAATATAGTGACCCGTAGCAACACAGTTGTGGGGTCCCAACAGTCTCTGGTCTTCCCTTAAGACTGCCATCATCAATGCCTGCAAAAACTCAGTCAGCCACTCAGACAGGAAACACCAAGAATAATCCAAGATCCAGGAACTATTAAGCCAGAAGCACATGGCATTTCTGAGTGCAAAACAACAACTGCATTCAGAAGAAGAAAAATGACAGGCCTATGGGCAACTTCAGGTAGAGGTCCAAAAACAAACCCGTGAATAAAGAACAGGTGTGGGTGGAGAAAGCACTGGAGGCCCAACAAATGGCTGATAACCATGATATATATGGTTTCTTCTGTGTTGTCAAGACCACATATGGACGAAATACCCAACGCCCCACCCTACTGCTGACCAAGGATGGAGTGACTCTTATCAACAATAACGACATTATCAAAAAATGCTAGGGGGAGCACTTCAGAAACCTCCTCAACCACAGCTCTGTCATCAATCCGACATTCTTGAACTCATCTCTCAGCATACTGCATGCCACGAGCTCAGGAACACCCCAGCCTTGCATGGAGAAGGCTGTCTGCCAACTTAAGAACAACAAGGCTGCTGGAGCAGATAGTATCCCCACTGAGACATTGAAGCTTGGCAGCAAAGAACTCCTGATGTAGTTACACGTTCTTGTTGGCCTTATCTGGAAGGAGGAGAGCATCTTGGGAGAGCTCCAAGATGCCACAGTTGGGAGTATTTTCAAAGAAAGGGAACAAGTTCGACTGTGGTAATTACAGAAGAATCTCCCTGCCTTCAACTGTTGGAAAAGTCATCGCAAAGGTCCTCCTCAACTGTCTCCTCCCTGTGGCTGAGGAACTCCTCCCGAAATTGCAGTGTGGCTTTCGGCCGTAGAGGGTCACAACAGATAAGATTTTCACTGCACGACAGCTGCAGGAGAAATGCAGACAAAAGAACCTACCCCTGTACATGGCCTTCTTTGACCCTACAAAAGCTTTAGATACCATCAATCGAGAAGTATTATGGAACATTCTCCTCCACTTTAGTTGCGTCATGAAGTTTGTCACCATCCTCTGTGTGCTCCATAACAACATGGAAGTCATGGCAATGACAAGTGGCTCCACCACTAACCCATTCCCTGTTTGGACCGTTGTGTGTCATCACACTAACACTGTTCTCGATCTACCTCACTGTAATGCTTCACCTCAGTGCCAACAAGCCGCCCGCTGGAGTCGGGCTAAGTTACAGAACCTGTGGGAAATTATTCTACCTCTGCCACCTTCAAGTCAAAATCAAAGTCACCCCGATCAGTGTTATTGAGCTGCAGTACACAGCATGATGCTTGTCTATGAACAATCTCAGAAGATGTACTCCAGACCTTTGTCAGCCACCTTTACAGAGGCATATAAGAGCATGGGTCTCACCCTGAACATCTGCAAGACCATCAGCAAATTACTGCAGATGCTGGAATCTGCACTGAAAACAAAAAATGCTGGAGATCACAGTGGGTCAGGTAGCATCCATGGTGAGAAAGCAAGCTAATGTTTAGTTGGGGGTTGGAGTTGGAGTGCTGGGGGAGAAAGGATGTTGATAGTTCAGATTGCGATCAGAATGTGCAAATGGCAGAACAATGCTGTGTCTAACTGCCAGACTGGAATTAACAGTCAGTCCCACTGGTGTGGGGGGAGGGGAAGAAAACATGGTGACAGAGACTGTACCAAGCAAAACTAAAAGAAAGGGAATGAATGGTTTCACAAATTGAAGGTGTTGAACTCACTACTGATCCCAGAATGTTGTATAGTGCCTGGCTTGAAGATGAGATGTTGCTCCTCCAGTTTTTACTGTGGTTCACTGAAGCATTGCAGCATGCTGAGGACAGGCAAGTGGGCATGTGAGCAGGACACTGTGTTAAGAAAACTGATTACAGGATGGTCGGGGTAGCAACTGTGCATGGACCAGAGGTGCTCTGCAAAATGGTTACCTAGTCTGCGTTTGGTTTTTCCAATGTAGAGTAGGCCGCATTGGGAGCAGTGAATACGATACACAAGATTAGAGGAAGTACAGATGAAATGCTGCTTCACCTGGAAGGACTGTTTAGGCCCTTGGATGGTGAGCAGAGAAGTGGCAAAGGGGCAAATATTGTTACATGGAAAGATGCCGTGGGAAGGAGGGGTGGGGAATGATGGTAAAAACCGAAAGAACGGCAGATTCTGTAAAATCAGGGGGAAAAAACAAGTTGCTGGAAAAGTTCAGTAGGTCTGGCTGCATCTGTGAAGAAAACAATCAGAGTTAATGTTTTGGATCCGATGACTCTTCCAGTTCCAATCTTAACAATGGCTGAGGTCAGGCTTATCAGCCTATAGTTTCCTCTCTTCTGCCTCCCTCCCTTTTTAAAAAGAGACGTTAAAAAAGCCATTTTCCAGTCCCAGAGTTCAGTGATCCTGAGGGAGCACCTTTACATGCACCGGTAAATGCCTTTACAATCTCCTCAGCTATCTCCTTCAGAAATCTGGGGTGTAGTCCATCTGATCTGGGTGATTTATCTAACTTCAGACCCTTCAGCACCTTCTCCTTAGTGATGGCCCTTATACTCACCTTTGCCCATGCTCGCTTGAAGTTCTGGCACGTTGCTGGTGTCCTCCAATGTGAAAACTGATGCAAAGTACCTATTCAGTTCCTTCATCGTTTCTTTGGTTCCTATTACTACTTCTCCAACTGCGACTTCCTAACCCTACCTTGCCCCTATCTCACCTTTTAGATTTCTAAAAAAAACTCTTGCAATCTTCTTTTATTTTACTAGCTAGTCTATGCTCATATTTCATCTTTTCCTTGCTTATTGATTTTTTAGTTAGCTCTGGTTTTTAAAGGCTTCCCAACTCAATGGCTTCCCACTAATGTTCAACATACTGTATGCTTTTTCTGAAGAAGGGTCCAGGCCCAAAACGTCAGCTTTCCTGCTCTTCTGATGCTGCCTGGCTTGCCTAGTTCCTCCAGCTCCATACCTTGTCATCTCAGACTCCAGCATCGGCATTTCCTACTATCTCTGTATGCTTTCTCTTTTGCTTTTATCATGTCTCTGACTTCTTTTGTCAGCCATGGCTGTCTCATTCTTCCGCGAATGTTCCTTCATCCTTGGGATGAATTTCTGTTGTGTCTCCCGAATTATCTGCAGAAACACCTCCTATAGTTGGTCCATCGTCTTCCTTGCTAGGCTCTCCTTCCTAATCAACTCTGGCCAGCTTCTCCCCCATGACTTTGTTTTCACCTTTACTCAATTGTAATACTGAATCTAGCTTCTCCCTCCCAAACTACAGGCTGAATTTCATCATGTTATGGTCACTGCCTCCAAGGGTTCCTTCACTTTAAGCTCCTTAATCAAATCTGCTTCATCGTACATCACCTAATTGATTGTTCCCTAGCGGGCTCTAGCACATGCTGCTCAAAACAAAAACAACAAACTTACAAACATTCCACAATTTTCTTGCAATCTGCTACCAACCTGATTGTCCCAGCATATTGACAACCCCCATGATTAATGTAATTCTTACATTCTTTATCTATCTCTTGATTTATTTTGTCCCATTTCCTGGCTACTGCTGGGAGGTCTGTACATAACTCTCATGAGGATCTTTTTCCTTTGCAGTGCCTCAACTCTAATCACACAGATTCTATACCTTCCGACTCTATATCAACTCTTGCTTTCAACTTAATTTCATTTCTTACTAACAAAGCAACAATGTGACCTCTGCATGTCCTGACTGTACGATCCTGATTACAACTATATTTCTCTTCTGCAACCCCTCCCCCCGACCCCCACAACCCCCTTGAATGGCTCCCAGTATCACAATGCAATGGTCCATTCGCGCATCCTCCCTACAGCCCCCATTCTCAAACATAGGGTGCAAGAATCTCAAACCTGTTAGACAAGCTCAAGGGCTGAAGGTCCTTCGGCTCCACCTCCTGGATGTCTTTACCTACGTTGCTATTAGTTACAGCTTTCTGTCCCTAACCACTGGTCAAATTCGAGGTAGTTAATCCTAAGGGATGTGACTGCCTCCTGAAACACAGGATCCAGGTAACTCTCACCGGCATGATGCATCACAAGTATTCAAGTATTCGAAGTTCAGACTCCAGCTCATCAAGTCTGAGCCAGAGCTCCTCAAGCAACTAAGCTGTATGAACTACAATGGGGTCCACCAGCTCCCATATCATGCAGTAGCAACAATCACCTGGTTGGTATCTCTAATTACTTAGTTCTCAATTTGACTTAAAATTTTCATACTAGTCTTTTAACTTGTAACCTGTAAATATTTCCCCTATTTATCATCAATGTGAAAGTAACCTAAAATGCAGTAGCTATCACCAACAAATGAAGTTACAATTTACCTGTGAAGTCACTATTTTGTGCTGGGCCCCTGATCCTTGATTTCAGTTTGGTCTGTTTAAAAAAGTAACATATAAACTCACGAGCCAAAAAAAAGCAAGCAAAAAGCATCTCTTTCCCTTCTGCGCTGATTGCCCACGTTGCATCCAAATTCCCTAAGCTATACATACTCACTCAAGTTGTCTCTCACACTAGATGAGGCCCTCCTTCTCGACCAAAAGCTAATCTGGCCAGTATTGTTATTTTCTTTTGTTTATCTCTGAACTGTGTTTATTCTTCTATCAATTTTGAATTGACCTGGAAATGGCTTGCGGATTTTGGGACATCTGTAGTAAAAGGCTTTGTTTGTTTGTGTGGCCAGGTCTGGAGACTAATTGCAGACTGAGCCTTGATTAAAAGGATTCTATGGGTTGCACAGTAGCTCAGTGGCTGGCTGAGCTTCAGCTTTGGGTGGCCCTCTGTGTTGAGTTTGCATGCTCTCCCAGTGTCTGTGTGGGTTTCCTCCGGGTGCTCAGGTTTCCTCCCACAGTCCAAAGATGTGCGGGTTAGGTGGATTGGCCATGCTAAATGTGAGGTTACGAGGATATAGCTGGGTCTGGGTTGGATGTTCTTCGGATGCTTGATGTGGACCTGATGGGACAAATAGCGTCTTTCCGCACTATACGGATTCTACGTTTCTGTAACAGACACAGCGACCCTGAGATGAGCATTGTGTTTAAACAGATATAAGATTTTTGCTATTAACTCTGTCAGTACCTGGCATTTGGTTCCGAAAAGTCTGGAAGAGACCCTGTGTTCAAGCAAATGGCATTTATTGAATGATAATTGAGGCCGCAGTATAATTAATGTTATGGCTAAT
The DNA here is from genome assembly GCA_024137785.1 of Ginglymostoma cirratum. NCBI lineage: Eukaryota > Metazoa > Chordata > Chondrichthyes > Orectolobiformes > Ginglymostomatidae > Ginglymostoma > Ginglymostoma cirratum. The sequence continues at coordinate 460,596 of JAHRHZ010000275.1, forward strand.
CCACCTAGCCTGCATATCCCTGGAAACTATGGGCAATTTAACATTGCCAATCCACCTAATCTGTACATCGTTGGACTACGGGTGGAAACCAAAGCACCCAGTGGAAACTCCCACTGACATGGGGAAAATGTGCAAACTCCACAATCATCCAAGGCTGGAATCGAACCTGGGTATCTGGGGCAGTGACTCACAGTAGCTCAGTGTACCATCCGGGGTTGTTTATTCATAAGTCTGGTTAGGAACAATTGAAGTGATTACTTGGCAGTCTTTGACAGTTTAATTTTACTGTGTTGCAACTATGGAGGCTGGAGGAATGATTTGGTTTGGCTATTTGACTCTATGTCATAACAGAACTGAGAGGAGGACAGTGTGGAAATCCAAACAGACCTTGACTGGTTGGTGAAGTGGATAGTTGGCAGATGAGATTCAATGCAGGGAAGTATGAAGTGTTGTACTTTGGTGAGAAGAATATCAACAGACAATACGATATTAGGGGTACAATTCTAAAGGGGGTGTAGGAGCAGAGGGACCTGGGGAGTACATGTCATTGAAGGTGACAGGACAGATGGAAGAGCAGTAATAAATAGAAACATAATCTTCTCAGCTTTATTAATAGGGTATAAAGTACAAGGGCAAGAAGATGATGTTGAATTTGTGCAATTCATTTGTCAGGCCACAGCTAAAGTACTGCATACAGTTGTGGACACCATATTATAGGAAAGATGCAAATGCATTGCATAGCATGCAGCTACAATTTACTAGAAAGGTTCCAGGTGTGAGAAACTTCAGCTACGCAGAAGAATTGAAGAAGATGGGACTGTTCTCCTTGGAGGAAAGAAGGCTGAGAGGAGATCTGACTGAGAACAAAAAACAAAGAAAGTTACAGCACCGGAACAGGCCTTTCGGCCCTCCAAGCCTGCGCCGATCCAGATCCTCTATCTAAACCTGTCGCCTATTTTCCAAGGATCTGTATCCCTCTGCTCCCTGCCCATTCATGTATCTGTCTAGATACATCTTAAATGATCCTATCATGCCCGCCTCTACCACCTCTGCTGGCAACGCGCTCCAGGCACCCACCACCCTCTGCGTAAAGAAATTTCCATGCATATCTCCCTTAAACTTTTCCCCTCTCACCTTGAAATTGTGACCCCTAGTAACTGAGTCACCCACTCTGGGAAAAAGCTTCCTGCTGTCCACCCTGTCTATACCCCTCATGATTTTGTAGACCTCAATCAGGTCCCCCCTCAACCTCCGTCTTTCCAATGCAAATCATCCTAATCTACTCAACCTCTCTTCATAGCTAGCGCCCTCCATACCAGGCAACATCCTGGTGAACCTCCTCTGCACCCTCTCCAAAGCATCCACATCCTTTTGCTAATGTGGCAACCAGAACTGTACGCAGTATTCCAAACGTGGTCAAACCGAAGTCCGATACAACTGTAACATGACCTGCCAACTCTTGTACTCAATGCCCCGTCTGATGAATGAAAGCATGCTTTATGCCTTCTTGACCACTCTATCAACCTGCTTTGCCACCTTCAGGGTACAATGAACCTGAACACCCAGATCTCTCTGTGCATCAATTTTCCCCAGGGCTTTTCCATTTACCGTATAGTTCGGTCTTGAATTGGATCTTCCAAAATGCATCACCTCGCATCAATCCACCATGGATTGAACTCCATCTGCCATTTCTCCGCCCAACTCTCCAATCTACCTATTTTCTGCTGCATTCTCCGACAGTCCTCTTCACTATCTGCTATTCCACCAATCTTAGTTTCATCTGCAAACTTGCTAATCAGACCATCTATACGGTTTTCAAAATCATGATCAAGCTAGACAAAGGGGATGGAAGAAGTGTTCCCACTTGTAAACAAGTATGAAATGGCGTAGATTTAAAGTGATGTGCCAACGAAACAAGGGTGTTCTGATGAAGGGTTTAGGCCCGAAACGTCAAGTTTTCCTGCTCCTATGATGCTGCTTGACCTGCTGTGTTCATCCAGCCCCCATGCTTGTTATCTCGGATTCTCCAGCATCTGCAGTACCTTTTATCTCTAATGTGAGAAAAAGTCTTTTTTACATACCATGTTGTTAGGGTATTTACTGTACTGCCTGGAAAGGTGGAGGAGGCAAGTTTTATTGAGATATTTAAGAGACATTGCATTGTTATAAGGATTGCAATGATGTACAGGGAAGTAAGAAAAATGCAGGAGATTGGCACTAGATAATACGGCTGGCACAGGCACAATGGCCTGAATGCCTTCCTTCTTGTAATAATTGTGAAATAAGGCTATAAATTTTGATGGAATTCAGCAGTGACAATGCCTGTTGTTGACTAGCTTGCTGTTGGTCACAATCAAGGGTCACATGTGAATGTTGACCATTTGTCTGCGCAATTGGAGAGTGCCTGTTGAAACTCACCCAGGAAAGAGGCCAATGCCTTTAGAAGAGTTTGAATAAGGAGGAATTAGAGAGACAGTAAAAACAAAATACCTTTGTTCTCTTCCTTAGCAGTTTGGCTAATCGAACGACATAGGGTTTGAATTCTCGTTGATGTGTACCCTGTCTGCGAACTTCCAACCCTGAATCATCAGATATTTCTGGAATGAAAGCCCAACGATACCTAAACATACAGACTAAATTAAAGCCTGCGGTATTTGTACAGTTACATCACGTCAAACATTTTTCTGAGGTGTCCATAGATTTCAAAGGATGAAAACGTATCAGCAGCAGCAGCAACGTAAACATTAATAATAGTTAAGTTACTCATTTTTATCAAAATGCATCACTGATAGCCATATTCAGAATCAGGGCTGCCACCATAATTCTGTTTGGGCACATTAATTTTTAAATTGGTGCTGTCAAATAGTTTCATCTTTCTGAAATAAAACGTTCCAGGGTTAACTAGAATTCATATTAATCAACAAAAAAATAGCTGGCTCTTTCATGACAGATTGTACAATGCATTTGTACTCCTGAGGGCAAGCCAGAGACTCTATACATATTAACATGAAAGGTCTTGCAGGTTTTTAATTAACCTGTTCTTCTACACCTCTGGGCACGCCCAGGTCTGTGTGAGTTTGCACATTCTCCCCATGTCTGGTTTCCGCCAGGTGCTCCGGTCTCCTCCTGCAGTCCAAACATGAGCAGGTTAGGTGGACTGGCCATGTTAAATTGCCCATAGTGTGCAGAGGTGTGTAAGTTAGGTGGGTTAGACTTGGGAAATGCAGGGTTACAGAGAAAGGGTCTGGGTGGGATGGTCTTCGGAGGAGTGCTGTGGGCTTGCTGCACTGAATGGCCTGTTTCCACACAGTAGGAATTCTAAGAACTCTTGAAGCTCCTGTTTCATACTGCCAAAATTTGCTTTACTCCAATTAAGAACTTTAACTTTATTCCCTTTAAATATATAACATAGCATATAACTGAGGCCCAGTGATTCCCAAGGAATCTCACCAGTTTCAGCATACCAACCTGAAAATGACTTTTTATTTTAACTTGTTTTCTGTTTGTTTTCCTTAATCCACGGCTAGAAGATGCCATAATATGTCCTTGGCAAGTAGTACTAAGCAGACTCTCGAGGCATTTTATACGTATATTAGGAACAAGAGGGTAACTAGGGAAACGGTAGGTTCATTTAAGGTCAAAGGAGAGAATATGTGTGCAAAGCCAGACGAAGTGTGTTTTTTTCTCCTTCACAGGATGGGGGTGTCACTGGCTAAGCCAGCATTTATTTACCTAGACGGTAGTTCAGAATCAACTACATTGCTGTGGGTCTGGCAAATCATGTTGCTAGTATAAGCCATATTTTGGGTAATATGTACAGTTCTGGTTGCCACCTTATAGGAAGGATGTGAAGGCTTTGGCAAGGGTGCTAAAAGAGGTTTACCAGAACGTTGACCATACTGGAATGTATTAGGTAAAAGGAGAGGTCAAACTTGGATCGTTTTTGCTAGTGCATCACAGACTGAGGGGCTAAAATTGTATCAGAGATAAAAGGTACTGCAGATGCTGGAGAATCCGAGATAACAAGCATGGGGCTGGATGAACACAGCAGGTCAAGCAGCACCATAGGAGCAGGAAAACTTGACGTTTCGGGCCTAAACCCTTCATCAGAAAAGGGTTTAGGCCCGAAACATCAAGTTTTCCTGCTCCTATGATGCTGCTTGACCTGCTGTGTTCATCCAGCCCCATGTTTGTTATCACAGACTGAGGGGCAACCTGATATAAGTATGTAAAATTATGACAAACATGGATAGGGTGGATAGTCAGAGTCTCTTTCCCAGGGTGGAAATGTCAAATAATCTGGGGTGTAGGTTTAAGCTGAGACAAGACAGGTTTAAAGGAGATGTAGGAGGAACTCTTTTTTAAACGCACACAGAGCGTAGTAGATACGTGGAACTCGCTTCCAAGGGAGGTAGTAGAACCAGATACGATAGCAAAGTCTGACAGGCATTTAGACAGACATGTGAACAGGTAGGGAATATAGGGATATGGACCATGAGCAGGCACATGCGATTAGTTAGTTGTCACAGACTGTACTATGTTGTAATAGTACGCTCAATCCCTAATCTTCTGCAATAATCTACTTGCAGATGCTTATTAGATTTTATTTTGAAAATCTAAATAGTTACTTCCACTTGTATTCCCAGATCAACACTAATTAGTTCAACCTCAAAACTTTCAACAGTTTTGCTCCAACTTGACTTCCCTTTTTATAAATGCCTCAGTTTATGGATTTCCTAAATGCCTACATACATAGATGACATTAGCTAAAACACGTCTGCAAAAGTATTGGTTACAGTTCAGAGAATAAAGTCTTGCACTTAAATTCTTCAAATATGCCTTTCTCTTCTGTCCCTACCCTGCAAAATATTACTGAGAAACAATCACAATAACGGTAGCAACTTCAGATTTGATGCAATGTTTGAACGAAACAATAATATCTTCCTTCACTTACATCTGAAACTGGGGAAGATTTTCAGAGGGCAGGTTCAAAGCCAAATCCAAGAATTTGCACGCAGATAGGTAGAGGCCAAGCCATCGCTGATTGCTGTAGGATGTGGAGACCCCATTACCTCCCATGTAGGTAGTTTCCAAGCCTGACACTGATGGACTAGCAGTTCTGAAATTAATAAGTGGGTTAACAATGGTAAAATATTGTAAGTGAAGTTTCAAAAATGTGCTGACCTATACATTCAGTGGTACGCTTTAAGAGTTTTTTTTGGAAAAATGAGCATGTCAACACTGGAGAATAGAACATTTCTATACAGTGCGTGCTTAGAGCTTTCCCAGGCACCCATCTATTGTACTCAACGCAAGCTATAATTCCAATCTCATAGATATGCTTACAAGTACAGTCATAACTTTAATTTCTTCCAGTAGTCAGTTTTGTGGTACACCAAGATTGCCAATATAGTGCCAAGGGATGGAAACTGTGTATTACATGCCCATTGGAAACCAAGTAGAGATTACGCCAGCACTTTCAATGTAGACTAGCACTTTCCATCATTTTGGCTTGGATATGGTTCAGGTCCCAAATGAAAAGAATCATGTTTTGGTACATTAGAATCCCTACAGTGTGGAAACAGGCCCTTCGGCCCAACAAGTCCACATCGACCCTTGGAGCATCCCACCCAGACCCATCCCCTTATAACCCACACACCCCTGAACACCAAGGGCAATTTAGCATGGCCAATCCACCTAGCCTGCATATCTCTGGACTGTGGGAGGAAACCGGAGCACCCGGAGGAAACCCACGCAGACACGGGGAGAATGTGCAAGCTCCACACAGACAGTCACCCAAGGCTGGAATCGAACCCGGGTCCCTGGCGCTGTGAGGCTGTGGTGCTAACCACTGAGCCACCGTGCCGCCCTAAACTTCAGAAATACAGGAAGGATAGGCCCTATGATATAGCCTTTCTATATTAAAAAAAAATCGATCTTAATCACTTAAGGAGTAACAATGCTCCTACAAAATCACTTATGATGCTACTGAAACAACATGAAACAAATTCAAAGTTTTTTTTGATACACAGCATGTTCCAAAATAATCCAGAAGATAATACTTAAAATAATATAATAATTACTAATAATATATTAATAATAATCAAATAAAACTTGCTTCTTTAATTTTATTCTTCTTTTCTCAGAAAAGTTAGGGCTTCAAAATTTGGGAAAAAAAATTATTGAAGTACACGGTGACTCTGGGACCATTATGTGTAAAGCCAGTCCAAATGTAGTTAGATGACAAAATGAAAGTAAGACATAGTGTGGGATTGAGTCTTGTGCAGCTGAAGTTTGATTAATGTTTAAAAAAATTCTTGTTAATTCTATGGGCACTTCAGTCAAATTTAGTAAGGATTAACAAATTGAAGTGGTAATGTAAGATTTGTCTGTAAGAAATTTAGAGTTTGTCTAAGGTTCTGATGAGTAATTCAGATTTTGAACTCAAATAATTTAGCAGTAATTGTCAGTAAAGTCTAAACCTCGCCCAGAGATGCCACAGTAAGTGAGAAGCTATTGCAACTTGGGGTTGATGAGGTTATAACGTGAGATACCAGAGTTTAAAAGCCAGGCAGAGCAATTCCAAAGGGGTCACTGCATAAAGGTTGAAAGCTGAAATTAATATATTTGTTCACGTCAGTCTTGAGCAAGGTGCTTTTGCATCATCTTTTGAACTGGAGTCATGCACCTATTCACTGAATGAGAACAACTGTTCAGTCCATGTTTTCTTTCTGTCTTTATGGAATAAAGAACCAGAACATCTTTTTTCCAACAACAGAGTTCAGGACTTTAGTTTTGGGAAAATGCGGTTACATCACTAAGATTATCTGTAGAAACCCTTTACCTTGAAATGTCTTCATCCGCTGTCAGTTCCTGCTCAATCAGCAAAAATACTTGCACCTTTAGGATTTGAGAAGAAGGTGGTCAATATAATTATTTAAAATCTATTAAACAAAATACATTGCTGTCCTCCAAAATGAGGTCTTATGCTGAGTAGATGACACCATCCCCACACACATCTGAGCCAGAAGCTCTAGTCTCAAGTCCCCAATCAAAGGCTTGTTGGCCATTGAAGGCGCATTTGTGATGCAGCCAAGCACACTGATAATCAACTTAGCAATGCTGCCAATACGTCCATGGCAGGTATTCAGAGTGGAAGAAATTCTTGATTAGTTATTACCAACATGTTTGTCAATGGGTAAAATGTAGCAAAAATCCCTCTTGAGAAGGACTTGAGGACTAGTAATGCAACACTGGATGAGCACAGTTGAAAAAGCAGCTCTCCTCCAAAAGTACAAATAGCTTCCACTCGCCAATTATGGAAAAATAGTTGAGGACAAAAGATGAAAACATGCACAGTGAAGTCAGAGCAGAGACATTCATTTATAACTCATTTCCATGATATGAAGATATCTGTAAGTTATGAGAGTTAATTTTTATTCTTCTGTGATATGCAAGTGCTGCTGACAAGGTTAACATATCTTGTTTATTCCTAAATTGCCCTCGAATTTTGAGAGTGCCATTTCACAAAGCAGTTAAGAGTCAATCGCATTATTGTAGAACTATAGTCACATATGGGTCAGACTGCGCAGGATAGCGGGTTTCCTTCTCGAAAGGACACAAGTGAATTAGATAGATTTTTACAATTGATGGTTGTTTTATGGTCAACTTTAGAGAGATGAGGTTTCAATACAAGGTTTAATTAATTAATTGAATTTAAACTCCATAACTTGCACGACTAGATTTGAACCTATGTCCCTAGAACATTAGCCTGACCTCTGGATTACTAATCGAGAAACATTACCTGTTGCTCTTATGACACTGCCACATATACAAAATTTTCAGGGGAAAATGTCTCATTTCCAACAGTTAAGTTTCTACTTTATGTGGAGGTGTAACGAATAAAACATCAGTTTAAATTCTAAGCTTTTGTTAATGGGCTCTTGACTAATTCAAGGCAGTTTCTGAAAATCTCCATTTGCTCTTGAAAGGTGGGATGAATTACCTTCCCAAACTGCTGCAGTGCAGTGGGAGGTGGAGGGAAGAAGATATGCCCACAGTGCTGTTAGGATGGTGTGGGGCTTGGAGGAGAACTTGCTGGTGGTGGTGATTCCATGTACCTCCTGTCCTTGTTATTCTAGGTGGTACAGATTGTGTGTTTGGAAAATGCTGTTAAAGGAGATGAGATGAAGTACAAGGGGAAAAAAGCAATCAAGCAGTAAATCAAGCCATTTGTGTGACCATTAAAACATGGCAAAATCGAGAGTCTAACGTGCTGGGTTAATTCAAATCACTTTTTATTTTTTCTTTCGTGTATTTTGGTATCACTGGCCATGTCAGCATTTGTTGAGCATTCCTAATTGCTGCTGAGAAGTCGATGGTGAGTTGCCCTCTTGAACTGCTGCAATCCATCTAGCATAGGTACATCTACATTATTATTAGGGAGTTCCAGGATATTAATTTATCAACAATGAAGGAATGGTTATATAGTACTAAATCAGAAACAAAAACAGAAATTACTGGAAAAGCTCAGCGGGTTTGGTAGCATCGGTGGAGTTTGCATTTCATTGCCCCAGTGTAGAGGAATGCATTTCACTCAATCTACTCTACTGTATTCGCTGTTCACAATGTGGTCTATTCTAGATTGGGATGGCAAAACGCAGACTGGGCAACCACTTTGCAAGAACACCCACATTCTGTCCACAAAATGACCCTAAGCTTCCTGTTGCCTGCCACTTCAACACAACACTGTTCCCTGCCCAACATCAAGCTTCCTGCAGTGCTCCAGTGAAGCCTAGAATAAATTGGAAGAATAGCATCTCATTTTCCACTTGGAGACCCTGCAGCCTTCTGGACTCAATATTGAGTTCAATAATTTTAGGGCCTGAACCCTTCTCCCATGTCCTTACCCCTACCTCCATTCACTACACCTTGTCATCACATGGACAACAATCACACACAGCCCATTGTCAGCCAGTAAAAGTCACCACTAGCGGCTATTGAATTTCCCAGGCTGACCTTTGCCCATTACTTTGTTTGCCCAACTGTTTTTCTCTCTCCCCGGTCCACGGAAACATAGAAAATAGGTGCAGGAGTCAGCCATTTGGCCCTTTAAGCTAGCACTACCATTCAAAATGATTATGGCTATCATGCCATTTCAGTAAGCCACTTCCACTTTCTCTTCACACCCCTTGATCCCTTTAGCCACACAGGCCACGTCCAGCCTCCTCTTGAAAATATCTAATGAACTGGCCCCAATTCCACAGGTTCACAACTCTGAAGAAATTTTTCTTCATCTCAGTCTTGAATGTTAGGGGTTTAGATGGAGCAGAATGTGTAAGGAGCATTCAAGAGGGTTTTCCAGAGCAGTATGTAAATAGTCCAACTTGGGAAGGGGCCATACTGGACCTGCTGGGGAATGAGCCCAGCCAGGTGGTTGAAGTTTCAGTAGGGGGTTACTTTGGGAATAGTGATCACAATTCTGTAAGTTTTAGAATACTCATGGACAAAGACGAGAGTCCTAAAGGAAGGGTACTGAACTGGGGGAAGGCCAACTATAGCAAAATTTGGCAGGAGCTGGGGAATGTAGATTGGGAGCAGCTGTTTGAGGGTAAATCCACATTTGATATGTAGGAGGCTTTTAAAGAGAGGTGCAGGACAGACATGTCCCTGTGAAAATGTGGGATAGAAAGGGCAAGATTAGGGAACTATGGATGACAGGTGAAATTGTGAGACTAGCAAAGAGGAAAAAGGAAGCATACATAAGGTCTAGGCGACTGAAAACAGACGAAGCTTTGGAAGAATATCGGGAAAATAGGACCAATCTGAAACGAGGAATTAAGAGGGCTCAAAGGGGTCATGAAATATCTTTAGCAAACAGGGTTAAGGAAAATACCAAAGCCTTTTATCCATACATAAGGAGCAAGAGGGTAACTAGAGAAGGGTTGGCCCACTCAAGGACAAAGGAGGGAAGTTATGCGAGGAGTCAGAGAAAATGAGTGAGATTCTTAAATGTGTACTTTGCGTCGATATTCAACGAGGAGAGGGACGTGACAGATGTTGAGGTTAGGGACAGATGTTTGATTACTCTAGGTCAAGTCAGCACAAGGAGGGGGCAAGTGTTGGGGATTCTAAAAGGCATTAGGGTGGACCCTAACGGGATGGGATCTATCCCAGTTTACTGAGAGAAGCGAGAGAGGAAATAGCTGGGGCCTTAACAGATATCTTTGCAGCATCCTTGAGCACGGGTGAGGTCCCGGAGGGCTGGAGAATTGCTAATGTTGTCCCCTTGTTTAAGAAGGGTAGCAAGGATAATCCAGGTAATTATAGACTGGTGAGCCTGACGTCAGTGGTGGGGAAGCTGCTGGAGAAGATACTGAGGGATAGGATCTATTTACATTTGGAAGAAAATGGGCTTATTAGTGATAGGCAGCATGGTTTTGTGCAGGGAAGGTCATGTCTTACCAATTTGATAGAATTCTTTGAGGAAGTGACAAGAGTCGGTAATGAGGGAAGGGCTGTGGATGTCATATACATGGACTTCAGTAAGGCATTTGATAAAATTCCCCATGGTGGGCTGATGGAGAAAGTGAAGTCGCATGGCATCCAGGGCTAATCCAGCTAGATGGAGGAAGAACTGGCTGGGCAACAGGAGATAGAGAGTTGTAGTGTAAGGGAGTTTCTCAAAACGGACAACTGTCACCAGTGGTGTTCCACAGGGATCCGTGTTGTGACCACTGTTGTTTGTGATATACATAAATGATCTGGAAGAAGGTATAGGTGGTCTGATTAGCAAGTTTGCAGATGACACTAAGATTGGTGGAGTAGCAGATAGTGAAGGGGACCGTCGGAGAATGCAGCAGAATACAGATAGATTGGAGAGTTGGGTGGAGAAATGGCAGATGGAGTTCAATCCAGGCAAATGCAAGGTGATGCATTTTGGAAGATCCAATTCAAGAGCGAACTATGTGGTAAATGGAAAAGCCCTGGGGAAAACTGATGCACAGAGAGATCTGGGTGTTCAGGTCCATTGTACCCTGAAGGTGGCAATGCAGGTCGAGAGAGTGGTCAAGAAGGCATATGGCATGCTTTCATTCATCAGACGGTGTACTGAGTACAAGAGTTGGCAGGTCATGTTACAATTGTATAGGACTTTGGTTCGACGACATTTGGAATACTGCATACAGTTCTGGTCACCACATTAGCAAAAGGATGTGGATGCTTTGGAGTGGTTGCCAAGGAGGCTCACCAGGATGTTGCCTGGTATGGAGGACCCTAGCTATGAAGAAAGGTTGAGTAGATTAGGATTATTTACATTAGAAAGGCAGAGGTTGAGGGGGGACCTGATTGAGGTCTACAAAATCATGAGAGGTATAGACAGGGTGGATAGCAAGAAGCTTTCTCCGCCCAGAGTGGAGGACTCAATTACTAGGGGTCACGATGTCAAGGTGAGGGGGGAAAAGTTTAAGGGAGATATGTTTAAGGGAAAGTTCTTTACACAGAGGGTGGTGGGTGCCTGGAACACGTTGCCAGCGGAGGTGGTAGAGGTGAGCATGATAGCGTCATTTAAGACGTATTTAGACAGATACATGAACGGGCAGGGAGCAGAGGGATACAGATCCTTGGAAAATAGGCAACTGGTTTAGATAGAGGATCTGGATCGGCACAGGCTTGGAGGGCCGAAACGCCTGTTCCTGTGCTGTAATTTTCTTTGTTCTTTGTTCTTTGAATGATTTACCCTTTATTCTTAGACTGTGACCCCTGGTTCTAGAGTTCCCCAACATTGGGAACATTCTTCCCGCATCTAGCCTGTCCAGTCCCATCAGGTATTTATGTTACTATGGGATCCCCCCTCACTCTAAACTCTAGTGAGTACAAGCCCAGTCGATCCAGTCTTTCTTCATATGTCAGTCTTGCCATCCCAGGAATTAGTCTGGTGAATCTTCGCTAGACTCCCTCAATAGCAAGAATCTCCTTCCTCAGACTAAGAGACCAAAACTGCACACAATACTCAAGATGTGGCCTCACCAAGGCGCTATATAACTGCAGCAAGACATTTCTACTCCTATATTCAAATCCTCTCCAGGGATCCTACAGTGCCAGGGACCCTGGTTCGATTCCACCCTCAGATGAATGCCTGTGTGGAGTTTGCACATTCTCCTCGTGTCTCTGTGGATTTCTGCCAGGTGCTCTGGTTTCCCCCCAGCAATCCAAACATATGCAGGTTGGGTGGACTGGCCGTGTTAAATCGCCCGTAGTGTCCAGAGGTGTGTAAATTAGGTGGATTAGCCATGGGAAATGTTGGATTACAGGGAAAGGGTAGGGCGATGTGTCTGGGTGGGGTGCTCTTCAGAGGGGTGACGTGGATTTGTTGGGCCGAATGGCCTGTTTCACACTGAAGGGATTCTATGATGAAGACCAGCATGATTTCCTCACTGCCTGCTGCATGTACATGCCAATCTTCAGCAACTGTTCACATTGCACCTCACTTTCTCCTAAAATACCACCATTCAGATAATAATCGCCACCCTGTTATTGTCACCAAAGTGGATAACGTCACATTTATCTATATTATATTGCATTTGCCAAGTTTTGCCCATTCAGTCAGCCTGTCCAAATCACCCTGCAGCCTCTAAGCATCCTCCTCTCAGTTCCCAGCTTAGTGTCATCTCCATTTAATTCTCTTCTCTCTGCCACACCACCATCAGCATATTTATCAGCCTTTTCCTCATTAAAATCAGTTCTGAAGATAGGCCACTAGGCCCGAAAAGTTAACTTTGCTTGCTTTCCACAGATGCTGAGTTTTTCCAGTAATTTCTATTTTCCAGTAACTTATGTTTTTTGGCATCTGCAGCTGCTCTTAGTTCTAAATCAGGATGCACTTCTGTTGCAAAAAGGATATTTGATTCACTTGAATTTACGTTTTGGCAAGATTAATGCATAAATGGAGTAATGGCAATTATAAACTTTACACAATTCAAAAAAATTGGATGATCCTTGTGGAAAGCTAGGGAAATGACTGCTGGGCCCCTTGCTGAGATACCTGTATCATTGATAGCCGCGGATGAGGTTCTGGAAGACTAGAGGTTGGCTAATGTGGTGCCATTATTTAAGAAAGCTGGTAAGGCAAAGCCAGGGAACTATAGACTGGTGAGCCTGACATCAGTGGTGGCTATGTTGTCGGAGGGAATTCTGAGGTACAGTGTGATTCACGTGCATTTGGAAAGGCAAGGACTGATTAGAGATAGTCAAAATGGCTTTTGCATGGGAAAACGGGTCTCACTAACTTGATTGAGTTTGTTGAGAAGACTGATGAAGGCAGATGTTGTCTACATGGACTTCAGCAAGGTGTATGACAAGGTTCTGCAAGGTAGACTGGTTAGCAAGGTTAGATTACATGGGATCCTGGAAGAGCTGGCCATTTCGATACAAATTGGCTTGAAGGTAGGAAAAAGATGATGGTTGTGGAGAGTTGCTTTTGGACCGGAGGTCAGTGCTGAGTCCACTGCTTTATGTGATTTGGATGTGAACAGTAACTTTGTGGATGACACCAAAATTGCTGGCATAGCGGACAATGATGGAGGTTATCTCAGAGTACAATGAGACCTTGATCAAATGGTCCAATGAGTTGCAGATGGAGTTTAATTTAGATAAATGTGAAGTTTTGCATTTAATAAGGCAAATCTGACAGGACATATGCACTTACTGGAAGGTTCCGGGGCAGTGAGTTGCCGAAGAAAGAGATATGGGGGTACAGGTTCATTGTTCCTTGAAAGTGGAGTTTCAGGTAGACAGGGTAGTAAAGAAGGTATGCTTGCCTTTATTTGTCAGTGTATTGAGTATAGAAGTTGGGATGTCATGTTGTGGTTCTCCAGGCATTGGTTAAGAATACTGCATTCAATTCTGGTCTCCCTGCTATAAGGAAAGATGTTGTTTAACTTGAAAGGGTTCAGAAAAGATATACAAGGATGTTGCTGGATTGGAGGGTTCAAGTTATAGGGACAGACTGAATAGGCTGGAGCTATTTTCCCTGGAGCGTTGGATGCTGAGGGGTGACCTTAGAGGTTTATAAAATCGTGAGGTGCATGGACAGGGTGAAGTAGCTAGGGTCTTTATCACAGTGTAGGGAAGTCAAAAACTAGAAGGCATAGGTTTAAGGTGAGAGGGGAGAGATTTAAAGGGGACCTAAGGGGCAACGTTTTCACTCAGAGGGTGGTGTGTGTATGGAATAAACTGCCATAGGAAATGATGGAGGCTAGTACAATTATAACATTTAAAAGCCATCTGGGTAGGTGTATGAATAGGAAGGGGGAGATATGGGCCACATGCTGGCAAATGGGACTAGATTAATTTAGGACATCTGGTCCGCATGGACGAGTTGGACCAAAAGGTCTGTTTCCGTGCTGTATAGCTCTATGACTCTATGGTCAGCTTACCAGTTCTGTGATCATAGTAGGCCACAGTGAGGTGAGATGGCGTGGAGACATCCGTAACAGCAATACCCGGAAAAATAGGAAAACCTGGGCATGGAGTGTGGGGACTTGTGGTAGACGCAGACTTTCCACTAGGCGTTCTGAAATGGTTAAAAAGTACAAAGCTCAATAAAAAAACATATAAATTAATGAGTGGCATTTGCTGGCAAGAAAGTTCTAAGATGATGATCTACATGCACTAATTATGATTAATCTATAGGATAATGTTTTGTTATAAAGCCAGGCTGGATATGCATGACATTTTCCTAATGGACCTTAGTAAACCAGGTGGCTTTTTACAACAGTTGATGATTTCATGGTCACCCTTATTGAGACCACCTTTAAATTACAGATCTTATTACTGAAGCAAATTTAAATTGCACCAGTGATTTGAATCTGTCTTCCCAAGAATGGAGACGCTTTACAGATTCACAATGTAATTGTTTTAACATGTCCAAATGATAGAGATACTCAAACAAAAACCATCAGGTTGGGGTGAGATTTTAATATCTTCCAAAAGTATCTCAAACAATAAGGATAGCTGTTGATTGAAAAACAAAGCTACTGCTGTGGCAACGCAAGAAGAACTGATTTGTTGTAAGAACCAAAACACGATGCTTTTGAGAATTCAGTTTCCGGACTCACTGACTCCATTTAAACTTCCCACTGCCTTGGGAAGGCTGCAAATTAATTACAGACACCTTCCGCCACAATTATAATTTCTTCCAATCTCTTCTGTCAGGCAGAAGATACAAAAGCTTAAACACATGCACCAACAGATTCAAGAACAGCTTCTTCCTCGCTGTTATTAGACTTCCAAATGGACTTCTCAAATTTCAAATTTAATATTGATCTCGCTCTGAGTGTCTTGTGCAGCGTAACATTGTTTTCCTCATTCTGCTCTATTACCATTATGCACTTTGTATGATATGATCTGCATGTATTGCATGCAAAACAAAACTTTTCACTGTACCATTTATCCCCCTCCCCAATGAAGTGGCCTTGCTGGTTGGAGTTGGAGGAAAACAGCAGATCAGGCAGCATCAGAGGAGCAGGAAAGTCGATGTTTCGGGCCTAGGCCTTTTATCAGGGCTGGGGAGGGGGCAGGGAGTTGGGAAATAAATCGTGGGGGTGGAACTGGGACTGGGGCTGGGGGAAGATAGCAGGATGGTGATAGGTGGATACAGATAGGGATAGTGGGAATTGGTCAGTGGTAAAGGTAGGGCAGATAGGTTCTGTCAGGTCAAAGAGGCGGGGATAAGAGGGAGGTTTGGACATAAGATGAGGCCAGAGGGTGGGGGGGGTAGATTTTGAAACTGGTGAATTTTATGTTCAGGCCATTGGGCTGTAGGCTCCCCAGGTGGAATATGAGGTGCTGTTCCTTCAGTTTGCATGTCGTGGCATTGTGGCACTGGAGGAGGCCCAGGACGGACATGTCACCAAGGGAGTGAGAGGGCAACTTAAAATGGTTAGCAACCGGAAGGTGTTAATTAATTATAGGGTACAGCCGCAGGTGCTCTGCGAATTGGTCACTGAGACAGCGCTTTGCCACTCACCAATGTGGCCTCCTCTATGATTGGGAGCAATGGATACAATAGACCAGGTTGGAAAATGTACAGGTGAACCCCTGTTGTATATGGAAAGTTTGTTTTGGGCCTTGAATGGGGGTGAGAGGGAATGTGTAGGGGTAAGTGTAGCATCTCCTGCGGTTGCAGGGAAAGGTGCTGGGTGTGGTGGGGTGGTAGGCAGTGTGGAGCGGATGACGGAGTTGCAGAGTGAACAGTCCCTACGAAAGGCAAATAGGGGTGGGGAGGGAAATATCTCTTTGGCAGTGGGGTCGGATCGTAGGTGATGGAAGTGGTGGAGGATGATGCGTTGGTTGCGGAGGTTGGTGGGGTGGTACATGAGGACTAGAGGAACTCTACCTTTATTTCTCTTGGAGGGAGGGGTGTGTGAGGGCAAAAGTGCGGGAAATGCAAGAGATGCAGTTGAGGGCACTTTCGATCAATGGCGCCAAAAAGTTGTGATCCTTGAAGTAGGAGGACATCTGGGATGTCTGGGAGTGGAACGATCCATCTTGGGAGCAGATGCAGTGGAGGCAGAGGAATAAGGAGTAAGGGATCACATTCATGCAGGAGGATGGGTGAGAGGAAGTGTAGTCAAGGTAGCTATGGGAATCAATGGGTTTGAAATGGATGTTGGTTCTGGGATGGTTGCCGAATGTGGAGACAAAGAGGTCCAGGAGGGGGAGGGAGATATTGAAAATGGTCCAAGTGAATTTGATGTTGGGGTGACAGGTGTTGGAAAAGTTGATGCACTGTTCAAGCTCCTTTTGGGAGTACAAGGCAGCGCCAATACAGCCATCAATGTGGCGGAGAAAGAGGTTAGGGATTGTGTCAGTGTAACAGCAGAAGAGGGACTGTTCCATGTATCGTACAAAGGGGCAGGCATAGCTTGGATGCGTATGAGTGCCCAGAGCCACTCCTTTAGCAAATGGGAGGAGTTAAAGGAAAAGTTGTTGAGGGTAAGGACAAAGTTCCATTAAGCAGATGAGGATCTCGGTGGAGGGGGCTGGTTGGGTCTGTGGGAGAGGAAGAAGCAGAGGGCTTTAAGGTCATCTGTGTGAGGGATACAGGTGTACAGGGACTGGATGTCCATGGTGAAGATAAAGTTTTGGGGGCTGAGGAAATGAAAGTCTTGGATGATGTGGAGGGCATGGGTAGAGT
Organism: Ginglymostoma cirratum; assembly: GCA_024137785.1. Classification (NCBI taxonomy): domain Eukaryota; kingdom Metazoa; phylum Chordata; class Chondrichthyes; order Orectolobiformes; family Ginglymostomatidae; genus Ginglymostoma; species Ginglymostoma cirratum. Next base: position 477,793 of record JAHRHZ010000275.1, read on the forward strand.
CCTGAACGTAGGTCGGGAGTTCCTGGGCCGGGGGGCGAAAAGACAGAGTCAAGGTAGGCAGAGATGAGTTCAGTGGGGCAAGAGCAGGCAGAGACAATGGGTTGACTGGGGCAGTCAGGTTTGTGGATTTTGGGCAGGAGGTAGTGGAGTGCGGGGTTGGGGAACGATGAGGTTGGAGGCTGTGGGTGGGAGGTCACCTGAAGTGATGAGGCTATGAATGGTCTCAGGGATGACGGCTTGGTGAACAAGGGTGGAGTCATGATCGAGGGGGTGGTAGGAGGAGGTGTCAGCTGGTTTATCTTCCTTAAGCACCTATCCAATTTCCTTTTGAATTCACTCACTGTCTCTGCTACCACTACACTTGTGGGCAGAGGGTTCCAGGTCATTGCTACTCATTGCATAAAAAAAATCCTTCCTCAAAGCCTCCTTGTATCTTCAGTCCAAAACTTTGTCCCTTTCCTTGGGCTAATTAGAATATTTTTCTTCATCTACCTTAACTAAACCTGACAATCTTGTAAAGCGCTATCAAAATTTCCTTCAACCCCTTTACCTCCAAGACAAACAACCTCAGTTTCTCTGACTTAACCATACAGCAAAAATGAAATTCAACCCTTGTACTATTCTGTTAAAGCTACTCTGCATCCTTCTTAAAATGTGGTGACTAGCAATGAACATAGTACTCCAGTCGCGATCTGAGCAGAGTTTCATAAATTACAGCTTTTACACTCAATGCCTGTTTTATAAATATCAAAATCTGAAGTGCTTTACTAACCATTCTCAATATGCCTTGTCACCTTTAAAGATACATATACATGTACCCTCAGGTCCTGTGTTGCTGCAATTCTTTAGAATTGTGCTGTAGGCTGAATTCTGGTTTCTTGAGACTTGCTCATTACATAATCATGTGAGGATAAAATGCCAAATTTTAAGGGTGGAGGGTCAGCTGACATTCTAGACTCCAACATGTACCGTGATTAAAAAGTAAGCAGAAAGTACTTTACCCACCGTGACCCAAGAACATCATTCAACTTCTGCTTATCACCCTTACCCATCCCTAGAGAGGTCAGAGACCAGACAAAAAGTGGCACCAAGCTTTAGCAGGGTCTTCCCAGAGAAGAAATAAAAACCAAAAGAACTGTAAATGCTGTAAATCAGAAATTGCTGGAAAAGCTCAGCAAGTCTGGCAGTATCTATGGAGAGTGAAAGTTCTGAGGAAGGGTGATTCTACTCAAAACATTAATGCTGATTTCTCTCCATAGATATTGCCTGACTTGCTGAGTTTTCCCAGCAATTTTTAGTTTTCTCTCCATAGAGGCTTCCAGGGAAGTTCTCCCAACATATGGCAACAAAGGGCCATTCTGATTGGCAATAAAGGCTGTCTGGACAGAGATGAGTATGGAGGCCAGCACCATGGTGGCTCAAGGGAACCTGGCTTCGGTGCCGAAAGGGAATTAATGATCAGCTATACTTGACCAGGGTACAGACCACTATCTAATCAATGCTTCTTGGTCTTATGACAGAGGGTTAACATTGAAAACCTGTCATTGCAGTGGGCTGTCACACAGAAGGTTAATGCCATCAGATGCCTCATATGTAATTATTATCTCACTTAATTGCAGCGACCAATTTAGCACTCCTGGCACTATCATACCACTGCCTCTTGCTGAGCAACCAGGGTTCAAACTAATCATCATCAGTGGGGACATGACTTAAGAGTATTGGTGTGCAGGGTTTCATGATATTCCTTAACTAATTCGTGTTTTATCAAGTTGACAAATGTTACCTGAATATCTCAGAGACGACCACTGTAACTGCTCTACCTTCTGCGCAAGATGCCTGAATACACATTTGAGTGGTGTTACCAACCTTGTATGTCTGGTAGATACTTCTGATATTGATCCACTTCACTACTAAAAATAGCAAAGGCCAGTCTCTTTAGAAGCATTGCTCGTTGTTCCAGTTCTGCCTCACGACTTGCAAACAAATTGAGCGAACTGCTTTGTGCCACGGCAACTCGAGCTGTGGGAGTGGAAACCACTACCTGGTTAGAGAAATTGCTCAGATACATTATAATTTTCTACACTAGCTTTTACTCATTTACTTAGGTCTCTTACCAGTGTTCATTTGTGGTGAAGAGAGTGAATACTGAAGGTGAATATGTTAGGGATCTAAACAACCAGAATGCTTTGTCTTGGAT